>CANYBF010590322.1:0-16766 GCA_948192965.1 Dalechampia spathulata | reverse complement strand
TTAATACTCATTTAAGTCCATTTAAACTTCATGGCTGTATGCTTCTTTACACATCCATTAATCATTGAAAAATCATATCTTAAGTCCATTTTCATTAATCTAACTTTATACTAATCTTCTTACATTATAAGACTTCCATTTCACTTTAATTCTTAAGTTAAATAATTAAATCAAACCTAACAGAAACAATTCTCCATAATTTTTAATTCATAAATACTGAAAATGTAGATTTAGCCTTAAATCATCAAATTTGCTTATCTTAACACTTAGCTTTTATTATCTTCTTAACTATTTACCTTTTGTTTTTATTAAATCTCTTTAAAACATGTTTTAAACTTACAATTATTTATTAATTAAGCTCTAAGTGATTTGGTCAAAGAGGAAAAACACATCACACACATGCCCACACAATCACTAACACTTTATTTCATGCTTTTTACAATTCTAATCAATCTAACCATCAAATCATCAACTAAAACTAACCAAATAACTTCAAACATTTTGGCCAAAACTCAAAATACTCATAAAATGTATAAATCTAATGGATCTACCACCAAATTATACTCACTAAGGCTCACCTTTAGCCAAACAACAAAAATCTCAACTTAAACTTGATATTCCTTTGATTTTGCTATGGATTTGAATGATTTTCACCACTTTGACTTCCTTAAAGTTGCTGCTCAACTTAAATCCACATGCATGTACTTTAGATAGTAAGATCCAACATAAAACAAGGTTAATACTCAAGGATAGGTTGCGGTTTTCAATAAAACTCATGATTCTTCATGATTTTGATCATGAACTTGAAGAATCATTAGAAAAGAGTTTTGGTCACTAAGAGAACAAAGGAAAACAAAGAATATTTCAACCAAACCTTGATTTATACTCAAAGATGTTGTTGGATCTTGAAAATTAAAGCCAAAGAAAGAAGAAAAAGCTTGTAAACTTCAATTTCTTTAAGGAAATGGCTTCAGTTTTGAAGCTTGAACTTGAAAGCATTCGGTCACCACTTGAACAGTATGAAAATGGAACTACTTTAACATAATCTTAAGCTAAACATATGGATCTTGTAGAATATATGAAAGTTGGAAAGAAAACATGAAGATTAAAGAGTAGTTTCGGTTTTCTTTGAAATGTAAGAAGAAGATAAGGCTAAGAATGAAGTAAGAAGATAAGATAAAATAAAAATGAAAGAAGGAATGGAGGGTTATGTTTCGACCAAGAGAGGATAAATGGATAAGAAAGTGGAATTTTTGGTCTAAATGCACTCAAAATTCACTTAAAATGAATCCTTATTTAGGGCAACCCAATACAAAACCTTAATATGTATAATTATAGGTATATTAAGACTTAAATATGTATTTGACTTAATTTCTACCAATCCAATCTTTAATATGTGTATTTTAATATCTAATATATACTCCCATACACCTTATTTTATATTAAAACCCCCATCTTTTTCCACTAACTTCAAAATACCAATATTTTAATTTCTCTCTCCATCCACTAACACAATTTCCTATACCACTAACACAATTTCCAATCCCACTTCTAATTTAATATACTAATTCAAATATACTTTAACTTATTCTATTTTCAATCATATATTCATCTATTTATCTATTTACATAACATTAATCTATTTATCATTTATTTATGACATCATCTTACCATTTAATGACATCATCATGACATCATTAATAAAATTCTAATTATACTTTCTAATATCTACATATTATTATATACTTTTACTAATACATTATTAATACATAATTACTTATTCTCTTATACATTAAAATCATAATTATACTTATACACCTTATGCTTACATCATCATTACATATCATGCTTACATCATTATTGCTCAATAATGACATCATAATTAATTCCAAACTTTAATTTACTATCTTTTCTATATTAGTTAACTTAAGTTAAAATAATCATCTTAGATAAACTTAATTAATCATATCAAATTTTCTTAATATTAAATCATCAATTAATCATCATTTAGTGGTTTTGTCAAAATTTCTCATTTCAACTATAAGGCATGAAACTCTTATCATATCATATACTTTCCTTCGTAGTATAACTTCATATCAATATCACACTTATAACATATAAAATAAAACTTATAAATCAATTCATGGATGCAAAGTGGATGCACGATTTAGGATGTGACATTCTAAGTAGTAAAAGGGGTTAGGTACCAACAAGATGTCCTCTCGAGTCTATAACATGACTCAAAGTGGTAAAGTGTTCGCTCCTCCCAATCTTAGGAAGAAGTCAGATGCTTTAAAGAAGACAACTGAGGCTAGACCTATTGTGGATTAGGTTGGTCTAAGCAGTGCTCCAGCTCCATAACCTATTGATAAGGGTAAAAAGGTTGCTTAGTGTGAGAATGTCATCATTAAGTAGTTAAAGAAGATACAGGCTAGCATTAATATCTGGGACTTGGTGCTATCTTCCTAGAAGCATTGATAGGGTATCATCGAGGCACTCTTTAGTATGAGGATTTCTCTATCAGTCTCTGCCTTTAGTATGAAGAGTTAGTTGGTGAATCAGGAGTTGAAATCTAGCATGATTACTTTCTTGGATGTAGATTTACCGGTTAAGGATATTCGTCACAACAAGGCACTTTTCATCAATGTGCACATCATGAACTTCTCCACTTATTACGTCATTGTGGATGATAGTTCTGGCATAAATGTTTGTCTACTTAAGGTGTTAACTAAGCTTAAGATTTAGCTTTCAGACTTAAAGCTATCTAAGACCATCATTAAGGCATATGATGAGTCTAAATAGGAGGTTATTATCACCTTCACCACCACTATGACTATTGAGTTAATTGAGTTAATGGTAGAGTTAATAGTTCTTGATAACCTGATGTTATTTTATTTATTATTAGGCTGGCCATGGTTCCATCCATTGGGAGGTATGTCATCCACCTTGTACTATAAGATTAAGTTTCCACATGATGAGGGTGTGGTTACTATTACAACTGATGATGAGGTTGTCCAAGCTTACATCAGAGAGGATGTCCTTCTATGATTGGTTTTTAAATTGCTACCATTAGAAAACTTGAGTCACACTCATACCAACTGAGTCCTATCATGGAGAAGATGCTATGCAACATGAACTTTGTACTTAGCAAGGGTCTAAATCGGTACCAACAGGGTTTGGTGGAGTTCAATATCCCTATAGTTATATAGGAAGAGAGATATTTCATTAGGTTTGATCCTTATACTTTAGATAAATTGGAAGATTGTAAGGTAGTTGCCTTTGTTTAGGGAGAGATACAGTATAATCGAGCTTCTAAGTTGCTTAACTCAGATGACTTCTTTGATAAGTAGTTTACCATCTTTGGTGATGTCTATGATTTATCAGCCCTAACAATGTCTTAGAAGGTCACTGTCATTTCTTCCATCATTAGCCTTCATGATGACTTTCAGATCTTCAATGATATTGCCAATCTCACCACCGGTCACCTTGAGCCCAAACCTATTACGGTTACTACACTGAAGTCCAAGTTGCAAAGTTTGGATATAGGCGATTTACTTCTTCTGAAGGTCTATAAGCATATCACCACCTTAGTAGATACCACATTTGACGAGATTGTGTATGAGGATAATAATGTCCCTATTTCTATACTTGTTGATAATGATGTGATCCCTTCAAAATTTAATGCAATGAAAAATGGTTTTGCTTATGTTTGCGATGTGTATTCTTATGGAATTGTACATGAACATGAGCAATACATGAGAATTTTTGACATTAATGCATCACATATAAAAACTATTAACATTGGCATTAATGACAGGTCTTATCCTCTCTAGATGACATTTCCTTGATGAGAGAATAGAAATCATCAGAGTGTTGAAACAACATATAAAAGTCTTTGCTCTAGGTTATGAAAACATGTCAAGTATCAATAGAACTATTACAAAACACGTAACTCTAATATACACTGAGTTCAAGCTAATTAAATAGAAGCTGCATCGGCTTTGACTAGAAAAGGCTCAGAGGGTTAGGGAAGATATCCAGAAGCAGTTAGATGCTAAGTTCCTTAAAGTGGTTGACTATCTAGAGAGGTTGGTCAATGTGGTTCTAGTTCCCAAGAAAGATGGTAGGGTCAGAGTTTGCATGGACTACAGGGATTTGAACAAGGCATGCCTAAAAGATGACTTTCCTTTACCTCATATCAACATGTTGGTTGATAGCACAATTGTTAATGCTATGTATTCCTTTATGGATGGGTTTTCTGGGTATAATTAGATTCTCATCGCTATTGTTAATAAGGTGAAGACATATTTCCTTATAGAATGGGGGACTTATTACTACAAGCTCATGCCTTTTCGCTTGAAGAATGCAAGTGCTACATATTAAAGGGTAGCAATAACCTTGTTGCATGATCTAATCAGAGTGTTAAAGTAGAAATCATCAGAGTGTTAAAACAACATATAAAGGCCTTTGCTCTAGGTTATAAAGACATGTCAGGTATCAATAGAACTATTATGAAACACATAATTCTAATCAAGCTTGAGTTTAAGCTAGTCAAACAGAAGCTGCATCGGCTCCAACCAGAATGGAATCAAAAGGTTAAGGAAGATATCTAAAAGTAGTTAGATACCAAGTTCCTCAAAGTGGTTGACTATCTAGAGTGGTTGGTCAATGTGGTTTCAGTTCTCAAGAAAGATGGTAGGGTCAGAGTTTGCGTAGACTACAAGGATTTGAATGAGGCATGCCTAAAGGATGACTTTCCTTTACCTTATATCAATATGTTGGTTGATAGCACAGCTCCTAGTGCTATGTATTCCTTTATAGATGGGTTCTTTAGGTATAATTAGATTCTCATTACTATTGTTAATAAGGTGAAGACATCTTTCATCATAGAATGGAGGACCTATTACTACAAGGTCATGCCTTTGGATTAAAGAATATAGATGCTACCTATTGGAGGGCTGTAACAATCTTGTTGCATGATCTAATTAGAGTGTTCAAGTAGAAATCATCAGAGTGTTGAAATAACATATAAAGGTCTTTGTTCTAGGTTATGAAGACATGTCAAGTATTGATAAAACTATTACAAAACATATAATTCTAATCAAGCCTGAGTTCAAGCTAGTCAAACAAAAGCTACATTGGCTCTGACTAGAATAGGCTTAGAAGGTTAAGGAAGATACCCAGAAGCAGTTGGATGCCAAGTTCCTTGAAGTGGTTGACTATCCCGAGTGGTTAGTCAATATGGTTCTAGTTCCCAAGAGAGTTGGCAGGGTCAAAATTTGCGTAGATTATAGGGATTTGAACGAGGCATGCCCAAAGGATGACTTTCTTTTACCTCATATCAACATGCTGATTGATAGCATAACTGCTAATGCTATGTATTCCTTTATGGATGGGTTTTTTGGGTACAATTAGATTCTCATTGCTATTGTTAATAAGGTGAAGACATCTTTCATCATAGAAGAAGGGACCTATTACTACAAGGTTATGCCTTTTTGCTTAAAGAATGTAGGTGCTACCTATTAAAGGGCAGCAACAACCTTGTTGCATTATCTATTCAAATTGTTGAAGTAGAAATCATCAGAGTGTTGAAATAGTATATAATGGTCTTTGCTCTAGGTTATGAAGACATGTCAGGTATCGATAGAACTATTACAAAACATATAATTCTAATCAAGCATGAGTTTAAGCTAATAAAATAGAAATTGCATTAGCTTTAACAAGAATGGGATCAAAAGGTCAAGGAAGATATCCAAAAGTAGTTGGATGACATGTTCCTTGAAGTGGTTGACTATCCTGAGTGATTGGTCAATGTGGTTCCAATTCCTAAGAAAGACAGTAAGGTAAGAGTCTGCGTAGACTACAAGGATTTGAATGAGGTATTGTCACACCCATACCATGCGTAACATGCTCTTGTAGTATAATTAATAAGCTCCTAAGAAAGGAAATCATTAATAACACTACAAAGGATGTATACATTTTTTAAAAAAATTGCAAGTACTATTCATAAGTTACTATCTGCAAATTCATCATTATGTGTATACCTGCGTATCTTAGCTATCTGCAAACAAGGTTCATTACATTTAACATTCACATATCTATTCATCATCATATCATGTTTATCACAGCAAAACATAGTAATATGATATTTATATACATCACAACACACGATAGATATTACTGTCGAATGAGTATGAAAAGTGCTACATAATGAGAATCATATCTTAGAGTACGTTATAAAAGTCTAAACTACTTTTAAGATAGGGCTTCATATAAGTCTCGACCTTTGCTAACTGCAGATCAGCTACTCTTGATGCTCCCAAATGAACTAGAACCTGCATTCATCAAATGAGAAATGCTGAGTATAAAACTCAGTGGTGTTTTAAAAATTTATACAAGGCATACTTTTATATAATAAAGACATCCATTATCAAATCACAATTAATATTGATGAGATAATGTATAGATATCACATCACATCAATAAACATCATACTTCATCAATAATGAACATTTAGTATTGTTAGTATAAGAATAAATACCATTTAGGGCCTTTTTGTAATTTCCTTATATCAATTATCATGTAAGAATAACATTGTACATTAACCATCGTCAATCTCTATATTGATATTATAGATGAATGATGATGCATGCCTTTGAGAATGCATCCATGCTTTGCACTCTCCCTCTGATTCTTTTGTAACATTTCATCTCCTATTATAATATTATGCATAATTTCCATTCGTTCTGGGTCCCTCTTTGTACCGATACTCATCTCTCGTAAGAGGGCAAACATAACTATATAGTTTAGTGAACTCGCATTTTTACTTCCTATTAGGAAGGTTACTGTATGATTCCACTGAGAGAATTCATATTTTTACTTCCAATCAGGAAGATTGACCTAATATGTTTTTTTATATCGTATCTCTCCACCTTATAACTTCTATATACTTGTCATGAATATGCATGTATACTTTTATGATTCATGACATGAAATGTATATGGTGTATAATGATCATATGGAAAGTACATCGGATGATATCATTGACCATGTGTATCCAATTTATGAATAATAATAGCATTTTAATATAAATACAACATTTCAAGACCTTAAGAGAGGTCATGAAGTGAGAAGCACAAACCTGTCACCAATTTACCCTTATCGGAGGCTTGGATAGAGGTATTAGCTTCGTTATCAGAACTTGTAACATTTTCATTTCTCTTTTCATTTAAAAGTGTCTATATAAAAGCATACATGTAATACTATTCAACTTTTATTTATAATAAGTATTCAAGTATCATTCTATACCATAGTATTCCATATTTCTCAATCAAGGATAAATGTTTACATAAGTCACACATGTATATTAATAATAGATATGTCATAATATAACATTAAGTTTAGATACCTTAAATATCCTTTCCTTAAATGGTTGAACTATGTTATGCAAGTTACTATTCATTTGGTCAAAAACATTATTCATAGGTTACTATTCATTTGGTCAAGGACATTATTCATGGATTACTATTCATTTGGTCATTTTTACCTATATCAAATTTATGATTGTATGTATAATACCATTCATTTAATCATTTAAAATAAAATTGCATAATGAATTGCTTGATGTTAAAACATACATGCATTTCAAGTTTATACTTATTCTGCCTCAAGGAACAGTTCTCATTGTGCAAGCATTTTGGCTAAGTAAATGACCTCTAAATTGAGTGATTCTTGAACCATTAGAAACTAGACTCAAATATCTTTCCAAAAATATATTATATACCTAAAAATTTAATCATTAATATCTTTAAACATTAAATGGACGTATGCTCTAAATCTTGCCTAAAAGTCACCTAAAATGAGCATGTTTAGAGCACAAAAATTGCATGAATTTTTAGACCATAAAAAGGAATTTAGAAATTTGCAAGACTTATACCATTCAAAACTAAATTCAAAGAGATTTATAATGGTATATTACAAAAAATTTTTAGATAACATTAAGGCAGTTAAAATGCATCTACCGTAAACCCCTAAATCTACCTTTTTACCATTCGATTTCGGCAAGTCATATACACTTAGTTTGCATGTCTCATTTATGGTGTTTAATCACTTAAAAATCTTACCATATTGCACAAACACAAACCTTTACATGTTACTCACACTACCATACCATATTTACCAACATTCATCCATTAAAATACAATCTAAGGTAGCCATATACAAGGACACATACATTTGCTGCCCCTTTAACACCATTTTAAGCATAACTTTTGTAATTGCATTCCAATTGCCTTTAAACTTTATTTTCTTCATTCTAACATCATAATTTATAATATTTATATGTAATTTAGTGATTTATACATTAAAAAACAAATTATAGAGGTAATTTTTGATGAGGTGAAAAATAAGGCAGCAACTTCCTATCCACTTTTGATGCATTTTTCTTATTCTTCTTCACAATTCTTCACTTAATTCACATCATTCACACATAATACAACATTATAAGAGTCATTCACACATAAGTCACCTAGGGTTTACTGACATATACATTCCATAAGTAAAACTTCATCAAAATATATCAAACATAGAAAATTCAGTATGCTTTTCATCTTTCCTTCATCAATTTAACAAAATCCATGCATAAACCTCATCTTCAACCTCCAACCAAATTCTTCCATCAACCAAAACTCAAATTAAAACCACCAAAAATAAGCAATAAGAACATATATAAGAAGAATGAAGTAAAAACAATATTAAAAACATAAAATTCACAAGTTTTTACCTTAGTAAAGTGTATGATTTAGCTTGAAAATGGAAAGAAGAAGGAAAAGAAATATGGTTTGTATGGTCTGGAGGAAAAAGATAAAATGCCATCCAACACTCTTACAAATTCATTTAATTTATCTTTTAATTACGTAAGTTGCATAAAATCAAGGAAAGGTTTAATCATAAGGTGACACTTGTCACCTTCTCATTGGTTCCTTCCTTAATTTAATTTCTTTTCCATTTTCTTTAATATTTCCTTAAATTATCATGTCATATATCTCATACATATATAACATACATCACATATCCTACATACATACTTTTACTATCCAAAAATACCCCTCTTAATAGGTGAAATTACCAAAATACCCTTACTTTCAACGTAACTTATTTTTAATTCTAACTTCATTTATACTTTCTAATATATATTCTAACATATCCTTTCTCATCATATAACATTTATATCATGCATAAACATTGCTTTTCACTTATGAAATTCACTTTTAAGTATCTTTTAAAGCATTCACAAAACATATTAAAGAGACATCCTATGTACATTTTTACTTCATTTCATGTCTTCCCTCTCTAATTTTCATGTCTAATGGATTTACATTCTTCCATAACACATTCATAACTTGTGTTCCATATCAAAGCATCCATAATGTCATTATGCATTCATGCATTTCATGCATCATTCATTCAATCATTCTAAGTCATATATAAAATGCAACCACGTAAGAATGCTATGAATACGGATGTGACAGACATGCCCAAAGAATAACTTTCCTTTGCCTTATATCAATGTGTTGGTTGATAGTATAACTACTAATGTTATGTATTCCTTTATGGATGGGTTTTCTGGTTATAATTAGATTCTCATTACTATTGTTAATAAGGTGAAGATATTTTTCATCATAGAATGGGGGACCTATTATTACAAGGTCATACCTTTTAGCTTGAAGAATATAGGTGCTACTTATTAAAGGGCTGCAACAACCTTATTGCATGATCTAATCAAAGTGTTATAGCAAAAATCATCAAAGTGTTAAAATAGCATATAAAGGTCTTTCCTCTAGGTTATGAAGACATGTCAGGTATCAATAGAACTATTACGAAACACATAATTCTCAAGCTTGAGTTCAAGCTAATAAAATAGAAGCTCGATCAGCTCTAACCAAAATAGGCTCAAAAGGTTAAGGAAGATATCCAGAATTAGTTGGATGCCAAGTTCTTTAAAGTGGTTGACTATCCTGAGTGGTTGGTCAATGTGGTTCCAGTTCTCAAGAAAGATGGCATGTTCAGAGTCTGTGTAGACTACAAGGATTTAAATGAGGCATGCCTAAATGATGAATTTCCTTTACCTCATATCAACATGTTGGTTGATAACACAACTGTTAATGCTATGTATTCCTTTATAGATGGGTTTCCTAGGTAGAATTAAATTCTTATTGCTATTGTTAATAAGATGAAAACATCTTTCATCATAGAATGGGGGACCTATTACTACAAGGTCATGCATTTTTGCTTAAAGAATGTAGGTGCTACCTATTAGAAGGCTGCAATAACCTTGTTGCATGATCTAATCAGAATGTTGAAGCAGAAATCATCAGAGTGTTGAAATAGTATATAAAGATCTTTGTTATAGGTTATGAAGATATGTTAAGTATTGATAAAACTATTACGAAACACATAATTCTAATCAAGCTTAAGTTCAAGCTAGTCAAACAGAAGCTACATCGGTTTCGACCAGAATAGGCTTAGAAGGTGAAGGAAGATATCCAGAAGCAGTTGAATGACAAGTTCCTTGAAATGGTTGACTATCCTGAGTGGTTAGTCAATGTGGTTCTAGTTCCCAAGAAAGATGGCAGGGTTATAGTCTGCGTACACTATAGGGATTTGAACGAGGCATGCCTAAAGCATGACTTTCATTTACCTCATATCAACATGCTGGTTGATAGCATAGCTGCTAATGCCATGTATTCCTTTATGGATGGGTTTTCTAGTTATAATTATATTCTTATTGCTATTGTTAATAAGGTGAAGACATCTTTCATCATCATAAAATGGGGGACCTATTACTACAAGGTCATGCCTTTTCACTTGAAGAATGCAAGTGCTACATATTAAAGGATAACAATAACCTTCTTGTATGATCTAATCAGAGTGTTGAAGTAGAAATCATCAGAGTGTTAAAACAATATATAAAGGCCTTTGCTCTAGGTTATGAAGATATATTAGGTATCGATAGAACTATTACAAAATACATAAATCTAATCAAGCCAGAGTTCAAGCTAGTTAAAGAGAAGTTGCATCGGCCCTTGACTAAAATAGGCTCAGAAGGTTAAGGAAGATATTCAAAAGCAGTTGGATGCTAAGCTCCTTGAAGTGGTTGACTATCCCAAATGGTTGGTCAATGTGGTTCCAGTTCCCAAGAAAGACGGCAGGGTCAGAGTCTATGTAGACTACAGGAATTTGAACAAGGCATGCCTAGAGGATGACTTTCCTTTACCTCATATCAACATGGTGGTTGATAGCATAGGTGCTAATGCTATGTATTCCTTCATGGATGGGTTTTCTGGGTATAATTAGATTCTCATTGTTATTGTTAATAAGGTGAAGACATCTTTCATCATAGAATAGAGGACATATTATTACAAGGTCATGCCTTTTAGCTTAAAGAATGTAGGTGCTACCTATTAAAGGGCTGCAACAACCTTGTTGCATGATCTAATCAAAGTGTTGAAGCAAAAATCATCAAAGTGTTGAAACAACATATAAAAGTCTTTGTTCTAGGTTATGAAGACATATCAGGTATCAATAGAACTATTATGAAACACATAATTTTGATTAAGCTTGAGTTCAAGCTAGTCAAACAGAAGCTGCATCGGCTTCGACCATAATGGGCTCAGAAGGTTAAGGAAGATATCCAAAAGCAGTTAGATAACAAGTTCCTCAGAGTGGTTGACTATCCCGAGTGGTTGGTCAATATGTATTAGTTCTTAAGAAAGACGGTGGGGTTAAAGTCTACATAGACTATAGAGATTTGAATGAGGCATGGCCAAAGGATGACTTTCCTTTACCTCATATCAATGTATTGATTGATAGCACAGCTGCTAGTGCTATGTATTCCTTTATGAATGGGTTTTCTGGGTACAATTAGATTCTCATTGATATTGTTAATAAGGTGAAGACATCTTTCACCATAGAATGGGAGACCTATTACTACAAGGTAATGCCTTTTTGCTAGAGGAATGCAAGTGCTACCTATTAAAGGGTTGCAACAACCTTGTTGCATGATCTAATCAGAGTGTTAAAGCAGAAATCATTAGAGTGTTGAAATAACATATAAAGGCCTTTGCTCTTGGTTATGAAGACATGTTAGGTATTGATAGAACTATTATAAAATATATAATTTTAATTAAGCCTGAGTTTAAGCTAATCAAACAGAAGTTGCATCAGCTCTAACCAGAATGAACTCAAAAGGTTAAGGAAGATATCCACAAGTAGTTGGATGCTAACTTTCTTGTAATGGTTGGTCAATATGGTTCTAGTTCTTAAGAAAGATGGCAGGATCAGAGTTTGCGTAGACTACAGGGATTTGAACGAGGCATGCCCAAAGGATAACTTTTCTTTACCTCATATCAATGTGTTGGTTGATAGCACAGCTGCTAGTGCTATGTATTCCTTTATGGTTGGATTTTTTTGGGTATAATTAGATTCTCATTGTTATTATTAATAAGGTTAAGACATCTTTCATCATAGAATGGGGGACCTATTATTACAAGGTCATGCCTTTTGGATTAAAGAATGTAGGTGCTACCTATTAAAGGGCTACAATTACCTTATTACATGATCTAATCAGAGTATTGAAGCAGAAATCATTAAAGTGTTGAAATAGCATATAAAGGCCTTTGCTCTAGGTTATGAATACATGTCAGTTATTGACAGAACTATTACAAAACACATGATTCTAATCAAGCTTGAGTTCAAGCTAGTCAAAAAGAAGCCGCATTGGCTCCAACTATAATGGGCTTAGAAGGTTAAGGAAGATATCTAAAAGCAGTTGGATGTCGAAGTCCTCAAAGTGGTTGACTATTCCAAGTGGTTGGTCAATGTGGTTCTAGTTCCTATGAAAGACGGTAGGGTTAAAGTTTGCGTAGACTATAGAGATTTGAACGAGGCATGCCCAAAGGATGAATTTCCTTTACCTTATATCAATATGCTGGTTTATAGCCTAGGTTCTAATGCTATGTATTCCTTTATGGATGGTTTTTTTGGGTATAATTAGATTCTCATTGCTATTGTTAATAAGGTGAAGATATCTTTCATCATAGAATAAGGGACCTAGTACTACAAGGTCATGCCTTTTGGCTTGAAGAATGTAGGTGTTACCTATTAAAAGGCTGTAATAACCTTGTTAGATGATATAATCCATAAAGATATCAAAGGCTATGTAAATGAAATGATGGTGAAGTCTCCCACCAGGGAAGTGAATCTGGGTACTCTTGATAGATTTTTCATATGCATTTAGAAGTACAAGCTTAGGCTGAACCCAAAGAAGTGCACATTTAAGGTGATATCCAACATGCTATTAGGTCATATAGTCAGCCATAGGAGTATTGAAGTGGATCCTGACAAGGAAAAGTTTATTTATAAAATGCTTATTCCCAGAACTGAGACCGAAGTTAGGGGATTTCTAGGATAACTCAAGTACATTAGTAGATTCATTGCTAAGCTCACTACTATATATGAGTCCATCTTCAAGCTTTTGAGGAAAAACTAGCTTTTGGTTTAGGATGAGAACTTCTAGTTTGCATTTCAGAGAGTAAGCATTATCTCTCTGACCTATCGATTATGAAACCGCCTTGACCAGATAAGTCATTGTTGCATTTATCTAGCCTTAAATGAGGAGTTAGTGGGAGCTTTGGTTGCTCAGGAGAATGAAGCTAGTGTTCCACCCATAAAAAGGGGGCTAGAAGAATGTGTAAGTGATTTCTTAAAAAATGAACTAATGGTATAAATATAATTTTAAGAACAATGGACTTAAGCTTATTTTAAAATACATAAGCATAATTGGGTCAATCGTGAAGACTAAATATTACATATTTCGAACAAGGAATGTATGAATTAAAAATATTAAAGTTAAATGTGTTTAAGTGGGGAGGATGGGTGACCTCCCTGGGAAATGATTTTCAATTGCGTAAGCTATTTTAAATGATTTAAGCTATGGAATCTTATACGAAGTAAATCAAGAATTCTATTAAGCTATTTGGAGGTGTTCGAGATTGAAATATAATTAAGTATATCGAATAGGAGGTATTTTTAGAATTGTTGAAGGGTAAAGTTGGAATTTTAAGAAATGGTTAAAGGCAATCTTGAAAATTCTAATTTTAGGGATTAAATTGCTAAGAATGGAAGTTGAGGGACTTAATTATAATATTTAAAGGTTATGGGAGGACCTATTTGGTAAAATTGAAAGTTTAGGGGTTAAAGTGTAAGTCCTTAAAAATTTAAAGTGGTACTTTTTCCAACTTAAAGACTTATATTTATTATATTTGTTAAATTAAGTAAGAAATAAGAGAGGTGAGAAGAGAAAAGTCAAAACTTAAGGGGAGGGTGGGAAAAGAAGAAGAATGAGAAAATCATCTTAAGGTAATTTCTTAACCATTTTTCATGAAATTTTTTTAAAGATTTTCATAGAAAAAGTAGTAATTTTCAATTCTCTATCATTTAGTATAAGTTTTACCTTATGAAAGTTGAAGAATAAGTTGGTGGAAGTAAATGGAAGATTAGGGATTTTTAGGGATTTCTTTATTTAGGTAGATTTAAGTTGATTTAATGATGGAATATGTTAGAATTACATGTATTTACTATGAATTAAGCTTTGGTTTGAATTAAAATGAAGTGAAATGACTTTAATGGTGAATGAAGAATTCGACCAAGCATTGGTTCTTTATGGAAATGTAATTTAGTTTGATTAAATGATAGTTAATGAAAGGAAATTTATTAAAAGTAATGATTTTAATAAGAAATATGAAAGAATGAAAGTGAAATGATGAAAATAAATACTAATATATTCGGCCAAGGAGGGGTTTATGTGTATGTGAAGGATTTGATGTGAAATAAATATGTATTAATGAAAATTAGAATGAAAATGATGATTTGCACCGTTACAAATGAATAGCATTCAAGGAAAAACCAAAGTTAATTAAGAAGGGAATTCTAGGCTATTATGGGTTTATATGACATTTATCTTGTTTGAATGTGTATAATATGTTAGGAATGTAGTTAAATGGTTGATTGTATGGAATATTTGATAAATATTATGTAAATGTTTGGTTAGATAGAGTATCAATGGAATTAAATACCATATTATGTGTTTTTTGTCATAATTATGATATAGATATATAAATGTGATATGAATGGTATTGGAGAATGAATTGGAGTTGTGTAAATGATAAATCAAAGGAAGGGAATTGTGTTTTATGTAGGTGGATTGGTAGATTATGAAGTTGTAATATTAGGATATCTGAATTACAAACGAAACTCTACTGGAATTCCTTTAGAATTTTGTAATCTAGATAAATTGATATATAAATTATAAAAGATGCTATTGTATGGATAGCAAATAATTATGGTGTATTGAGGTGATTGGGAGTGAGAAGTGAAGTTTAGGGATTCTGTAATTTTTTACAATAGTTAAAAAAGGGAGTGGTTAGGCTTATTTTGATAATTTTGTTGCTATTCTGTAATTGCAGTAAAAGAAGTTAGCAAAAGCGTTTTAGAAAAGGGTAAGGAAGTGGAGGAGATCCTTTATCGAGGTATGTGCATAATAAATAAACATTGTTTAAGTTGTGAAATGATTTTAATTATTCTATTGATTGTTTTCTATGATCGATTACAGAATGAGTTTCTATATAACTTTTGATTCCTCTTTGTGAATATTATTTATTTAATGACATAACTTATGAACTTATGTTATTTGATTTCACCATATTTAATTTATAATTCTATATTTATATCCGGTAACATATAGTCTAAAGTGATATGAATAGATTACAGTGAGATATACCTTATCGGGTTGAAGGTTGAGACTCGTTCCTTCCTCCATGAGAGGTGTGCACATTAGATTACAAGATATCACCTCGAGATGGGATTGAGACTCGTCTCCCATATGGGTTACAAGTTACTATAACTTATGATGTAATTATGTCACACCTATAACATGCTCCCGTAGAATAACTAATAATCTTCTAAGTATGAAAATCATCAATTATCCTACAAGGGATGCATACATTTTTTTTTATGAATAATATTCATAAGTTACTATTCATCAAGCACTATTCATAAGTTACTATTCATTAAGTCCCGTGGTGAAAATTTTTCATAGTATAATGTCTGCTTACAATTATTATAACGTAACCTGAACATTTTATTTGTTTATTTTCAAAAATATTTTGTTACATCTCATAATAATATATAACACATCACATACATATATCATTCAACGTATGTTATCCATCAGGTATATAACATTATATAATCATTCACTCAGTCATATGTTTATATAATATGATAGAGTATCATGGTATTATGGTTCCTGCATCAGGGTTTCACCACAAGGAGGCTACTGCTATTATGATTAACAAAAGAGCTATATAATGTAAAACTATCCGGAGTATGTTACATGTCTAATACCACTTTGAGAATGAGATTTCCTCCAAAATCTGTGTTAGTGTATGCTTTAGAGCATCATGTGTTTTTGTACCATACGTTTTTCATTAATAAAGGCATTATTCATTATATAGTACAATGTTTTGGATGAACTTGCTTTACTTGGAGTATTAAACTATATATTGAAGTCCATGATATTGGAACAGTGCAAAAGAATCCATAAAGAGTTTATGGAATGAGATTCTTATTGTATGCAAATGTTCAATATCTAAATCTCCCTGATCATAGTATTAATAAGAATGGACATTATTAGTATGGGAAGATCA
>CANYBF010589869.1:0-22813 GCA_948192965.1 Dalechampia spathulata | reverse complement strand
ATGAACATTAATGATGTGTTAGAGAATTGCTAACCATAAACTATGACCTAAGTATTGTCCCGTAGAGGACATGCTAGGAGGTGTTTATGTGTTACAGGTAATCGCTTGCTCATTATTTGGTAAAGAGGTTTGCCATATATTATTATTTCTTTATATTATTGTTTAATTAAGATAGTAGCACCACTGAGTAAATTACTCAGCGTTCGTCATTTGATGGATGCAGGTTAGTAGCAGCGTAAAGAACACGGATCCCAAGACAATCATTCAGCAAGGATATATGAAGGCAGGGACTTAGAGTAGTATGTAGTTATGTTTATTTAATTATTTCTCTTCTTAGTAGGCAGTGATTGTAATAGATGTGTACGTTGTGACATGCTCTGAGTCTATTTCGTTTGCTTACTATTGCTTATTATTATCACATGCATGATAAATTTAGATGATGGTTTATCCCTTGTGGGGTAGTTAATGATTTTCTTTCTTTAGGAGTCATTAACTATCCTACAGGAGCATGGCACACCTAGTCTGGGTGTGACATTAAAAGCCTACTCAAGTATATTCTAAACCAATTACATTCAATTTTGTACTAATAAATTTATTTATTTTGATTACCTAGTCCTAGGTCAAGTTGTTAAGGTGCTCCTTTAATGCATCCATATCACTCTTAGACTTCTTGTGGGTATGCACTACGCCTATAAATGAAGGAAACTGAGAGGAAGTCCACTTGGGATCTTGAGCTCCGACAGCAACCCAAACTCATAAGCTATGATTTACAATGTTAACACAATCAATAACAAAACTAGTAAAAATTATAATAAAATAATAGAATCACCATAATTTAACAAACTCACCTCAAAAACTTACTAATAGCTAATGAATCTATCTCTATATTGCTTGCTGGAGATATCTAGTCCTCACATCAAATGGGCTAAGTTGGTGCTACCCCAATCTAGTTTTTCTGCTATAATCATGTCATATAAGGCCCATAGTACAAATAAGTAGACATTGTTCCTATCATCATTAAACAACATGCATCCTAGCACATATAGTAGCAAACAATGGGTGTACTACTTAATGGTAATGTTCCAACTAATCTCCACCTCCAGGATCTCCTCTTGAAGGTAATCATACATGATAGAGTGTAGTGAAATGCTCAATAAGTGAAAGATAGTATCATATGACTAGTGCAATGATGTCAGCCTGGTATCAAACTGAATGGGTAGTCCAACATATTATAATTTGGTGATCCTAACGAAGATCTAAGGAGTGATAGTAATTTTTGAAAGGTGAAAAGTGTGAATGACATCCATCCATCTCTCTATTATAGTGGTGCCAATGAAATGGTTGCACTTCTTCTTCATGCTTATGAAGTAAGAGATGTAGTGCCTAAAGTGACTCTAATTTACTATCTCTTAAACCTCTCATGGTAAATAGAAATACCACTCATAAACTCCCATGATATTACTAGCATTGAAAATGATCCGCTCTCTATAAATTATAGAATTTAAGTTAAGTTTTAGTTTATAATTACATAATTTAGAGTCCTAAACCTAGCCTTTAAAACATTCAAAACCCAAGCCTATAAGCCTTTAAACCTTTTTAAAGGAACCTTTTCCTTTAAAAGTACTATATTTTTAGCCTTTCCTCATAAAAATTACACTAATGTATACCACACATCATGTTATGTGCATCACATGTAAACTATTTTATTATGATGTACACCATATCTCCTATGATATATGCCACACATCATAAGACTTATCATGAAATCTCATTTTTTCTTAAATTCATCATGATAAATCTATCTAATACCAATCTTAGCCTCAGCCAAAAATAATATTTCATCTTTAAAAATGAGCCAAAATAGCCTAAAATTTGAAAAATCCAACCTTGAAAAAATAACCATTTATGGTTAAGACCTATGGGAGTCTATGGAAAAAACCTTTTATGATCTTATCATTGAAAATGGCCCTAAAATAACCACTTATGGTTGTTTGCTTAGTTAGTGTATAGCTTGGGATGAAAGTCGAGTCATGAGGTATCAGTAACATTTTCATGCGTACCATTGATGAGTATAATATGAGTTTTTATATCTTGGTCGAGAGAAAATTGAAATTTAGGAGAGGAAACAAATGAAATTTGAAATGGGAGTCCATTGCTTTTAAAATTTGAATGGATGTGTGCCACACTTTAGCTAATGTTCATCACATGTTCTATTTATATGCTAACATGGATCAACTTATAAGTTTAGAATTATCTATGAATTTTCTAATGGTACTGGCCATTAATTACATTCCTTATGATGAAAATAACTTCTTATAAAAATTTTAGAATTTTTGGAGGTCTTTTTGATTGTACAGTATAATTTTCATAAGGCACAACATTTGAAAAATACAAAAAATCTACCAAAAGCTTGTAAATTTATACTCAAAAATTCAGGTACATTCAAAAAATCATTTTAATTCTAATTTCATTGATCAATTATGATTTCTATGTTACTAAAGATAGGAAGTTGATACAACACATGATCAACATGGTCAAACCTTTTATCTTTGATCAAATCATTGACTAGAAAGTTGCTAAACATAAGCAATAAGGTCCAAATGTTGATTTTAGATATCAAGCATGTACATGATAGCATAAGCATTAATCTAGCAATAGATCATACCCGATCCAATAATGGATCATCCTGATCTAATAATTAATTAGCTAATCTAGTAGTGATTATTGAATTAAGCATTGATTCTTAAAACCCCAAGCAATTGGCACTTAAACACAATCTTTAGGTGATTCATAAGCCTTACAGTAAGCCATAGGTCTAGCCAACAACCATCAATCAATTTTAATTATCTTGCTCAAACATTGAACTCCCAATTGATAAATTAGGTTTACAAGCCTCAACATGAACATTGCTTTTTGATTAGTTATGTTCACCTTGCTTGGGCACCAAGCTCTTAATTACTAAATTAGGTTTTGAAGCCTTAGCATGAGCAATGCTTCTTTATTAGTTTTGATTGCCTCGTTTGAGCACTGAGTTTCTAATCGTAGAATTAAGTTCGCAAGCCTTAGTATGAGCATCCCTAATAAGTCAACCTTGATATTCTACTTGAGCATTATGCTCTCAATTGTAGAATTACATTCACAAGCCTCAAACAAGCACTTGCAAGTCTCAGGATTATCACCAAATAACAATCAACTATGTATAATCTTCTTGCCTTTAGGTGAAAATTTATGATGTGATCAAACCTTATTTTATCGACTTCTATTTATGTCACTTTATAATAGAATTAATTAGGAGGAAACCTGTTGATCTTGAATTTTCACTCATGTATGTTGCATACTTATATTTTCATCGATTTGAATTGGTATTGATCTCTGTTCTCAAATCTAAGTTGCATACATGGGTTTTGTCACCCCATGAGTGTGTCTAGCCTATAACACATCTCACTTTCGGCCTTTACAAGCCTATACATATCGCAACACATATCACATGTTATAGAATTTTATGTAATGTGAGTGTCCTCTCTCTAATGCTTAAGTGAGGTACACCCCATGCTATTCCCACCTTTTGTAATATGAACTTTCATCCTAGCATAAGGGATACATCTTAATGCATGCATAATGATAGGTGTGCATCACATGTTTCTTTGATGTATGGTGCATATCTTGCTATATGTGGCCCTCATACTAGATTTCTGCATGATGTGTGGTGCATGTCACATGATATATGGTGCACATTACCTTCAAAATCTAGAAGTCATACATTGATTTCATGTTCGAGCTTTCCTACCCCTTTCCTCTATAAATATCCTTTGGGTATTTCATATAAAAGGATCCAAATTCAGTAAAATTAGGTAAAACTTGGATAAAATCTTTCCTTAATCAATTAATCATATAATTAGTAGCATAATTAGGTGATAAAAGATAATTAACTTCACTAAATCCCTTTGCTATTGATTAGAATCAGGTTTAAGAAGATATTTGTATTAATGAGTGACTAAAGGCTATTTGCTCTTCTCTTCTTCTCATTTTCTTTGATTCATGTCATGGGTTTTATGATTTTGGTTGGTTTTGCTTGAGTTTTTAATGTTACAATAGCATTTGAGTCCGCCTATGACTCTAGATGATATGTAACAGTTACATACTTTATTATTTTCATGATATATGATTTTATAAAAAATCATAATTTTTTATTACCAAAATCATGACATGTGGTGCACATCCTGTTATATATGATGCACATGTTAGGTTTCAATATGATGTATAGGGCATGTATAATGATATGTGGTTCATATCATGCCCAATTATTATAGAAATCTTCTTTTATTTTGAAATTTATTTAATTTTTTGATTAAATAAGAGGTATTAGCAATATTTATAACTTTGCAATAGTCTAAATGATATAAAACTGTCAAACATTGATGGGTTTTACTTTATTTTTTGCTTAAAAAATATTTTTATCAAATTAAATGCTAATGTTTGATTGATCTTTAGATAATATTGCATGATTTTGGAGTCTTTCAATTCATTTCTCAAGATCACTTAATTGACTTTTGCTTCAAAATCAATTTATCTGAGTTATTTTCCATTTAAATACAATTTAATTAATGTTTATTCTCATTTGATGTGATTAAGATAAGTTTGGATATTGATTAACTTCCAAGTGATACTAAAAGGATCTTGGAATCTACCTACTTATTTCCTATGATCAAATTCTTTAATTTTTGCTTAAAAATTGATTTTTCAACTTAATTTTAATTTTAATGTAATTTAAATTGATTTTAATGCAATTTGGATGATTGAGAATTAATTGAAAAGTAAATTGAGTCTAAGTGATGATTCCATATGATTCTAAAAGTTTTCTAATTATTCTTATAATATTTCTATGACTTGAATCATGTATTTTGCCTAAAATACATTTTAAAATTTATGACATGCATTATACATCATTACCGTTTAAGCTATATATGACGTACATCATTACTGTTCATGTTATATATGGTGGGCATTGCTATTATTCATAGAACATGTGATGGATGTCATTAGACATGTGGCACATGTCACACTCTATAAAATTTAAAAGAGTGATTTTTCACTTAAAAATCATTTTAAAATCCATTTTTAACCTTCCTAAGACCTATGTAATATTAATTTAAGTTCACATAAAGCTTTGATTAATTAATTTGAGTTCCAAAATTATCATTTTTACTTAAAATAATTGATTTCATTTTTTCTCATTCGTGCATTTTGGATTATGCATTTTTTTCTTGTCCTGCCCAATATCACTTTTTCCCTTTACTTGTCAAAATGGATGAGACATTACTTAGTGTTTATTTGTATATCAATGAAGCTTTTTTATAATAGAATAGACCTTTATTTCTATTTTTCCCCCTACATGTATGTTTTATCTTATTTTGCATATATCCCCTAATCCTTTCTTATCCCTTTATATGGGTCAATTCATTAGATTTATTGCTATGCTTTTCTATTCATGTTGCTATGCTATTCTTGTTCTTATATCATGTTGTATGATTTATTCATGTTTATGGTTATCATAAGCCTTCTTAGAACAATTAGTTGCTTAAAATGGTAAAATTACAAATATGAAACTCTAAAATGAATAGATTTGCACCACTCGAACTTATCTTTAAATGGTTTAACTAGCACTTATGCTATGGATCAGTTGACCCATTTTCTAGAACCATACAATGAAAACTCAATTTACAACATCATATGGGTCTGTATCATTCCCCAAGGAAGCTCCTTAGGAAGTCTGCTCTTTATTCTAAGTGAGTCCTTGGTGTTATTTATCATAAGATCACTCTGGGTCGTAGCGAAAGCCTTGCCTATAGTACCTCTTTCCATTATTCCATTTATAGTTCACTTAATCTTATTCAATTACTAATATCTTTTATTTTTATGGTTAACTCCAAAACATTAAGCACATGAATGTTCAATTAGCACTCTTTTAAAACACTAAAATCTCTTTCCACAATTGTTATATATATATATATATATTCAACTATCGTTAAAATCCATTTTGATTTTCAATAATATGATGAAAAGTTACTAATAATAATATGATTTCATAGATGTTAAGAATCATAAATACTTCAATAATCATTCAATTCAAGAAATCATTTAAGAAAAACTCTATCAAGTTAATCATTTATATATGGCAACCATTCATCGTAACATAAATCATAATAAAACTTATTTATTCAATTAATTTAAAATATCCATTAGATGAAAACATGAAAGGGTTTAAAAAATCCATTAATAGTCCAATAATTAATAATTTATTTACTTTTTTTATAAGAATCCCAAGTTTATCAATCATATAAATCACAGATAAGACCTTTCATTCATATAAGTTAAAAAATTTCTTTAAACACTTATGGAATATACATGGTAGTAGAAATTATTCTAATTAAATAACATGAGACATATTTTTAAGTGTATGGAAATTACATCTGATGCAAACTATAAAAAGATGAATTAGTTATCTAATATCTTATTGATGCATTTCAATATATACACATTAAATATAAAGTCAAAGTATCTTACCATATCAATATTATAATGCAAGTCACTTAATACCTCTTAGCACCATAGGTGCTAAGACCTTATACTTATATTAATCTTCAAGGTTTTCCCTATTGATATTAACTTCAAGAACATATATAATGAAATCACCTACATTGATAATGATTCTTAAACCCAACCACAAGAGGTGCTCATGTCTGAGCTCTCATAATCACACTCAAAGTATTATTACAAATGCTTAATCATACCTTCAATCACTTGGAGATCACGTAAATCTATGTATCATGATTTTTATGTAAACTTTTGTTTAATAATTTAAAACTAAATCTAAAATAAGCTTAATTATAAGCAAAAGAGTTAACTCAAATTAACTTAAATCTAATTTAGAAATAGTCTATAAATTAATGTTATTTAATTTGATAAAATTTATATCTTGGAAATGATTAAGGTTAATATTAAGAGTTGAATCAATTCTAGATGATGTAAATGATTTTAGAGTCCTTGGGGCCAATTCCAAGATCTAAATGTAATTAATTTTAATTTAAAGAAAATACAGGATTAAAGAAAATTAAAATGATCTCCAGGATTACAAATTTGTTTCAAAAGATTCTCTTTATGATTCTAAAAATTTAATAGTCATTTTTAATATTTTTCCACCATCCATTTCATGTATCTTGTATAAAAGAAATACATTCTAGAAATATAGGACATTTTAAACATGAGTTGAGCTTGTTGATAGTTCAAATTTATGAGGATATTCCCTAAACTAAAATTTTTTCCAATTAATTATAACATTCACTCATGTTATTCAAGGTTGCTTTTTCTATCATTGATTGAAGGACTTTGGATGATATATTTTTAGACTGTGGACCTTGTTCGACCTTTTTATTATTGAATGGAGTTGCTAGAATATTATTCAATGCATGAACTTTATATTCTAGAAGCTAACTTGTAATATAATAAGCTATCATTCTATTTTTACTTTCATCCACTTATTGTATTTATTCATTTCAATGTGTATCCCCTAACTTCTCAGATCCTTTTTTATTTTACATCACATTATTTATCACTATACTTATTACTTGTTGTCATGTTATATGTTGTATGATATATTCATGCTTATGAATGTAAATTATCTACCTAGAAATAATTAATCAATTAACATGGTAAAAATGATTATAAAACTCGTAGAAATAGATTTCTACCATCTGAATGCATCTCTCAAGGGTTAATTAACACTCATGTTATGAGTTAGTTGAATTATTTTTCTCAAAATAATTCAAGTGGTAACTCCTAATTATGACTTGTCATCATGTCCATATCATTCCCTAAGAGAGATTATTGAGAAGTCTACTCCCAACTCTAAGTGTACCCCCACATGTCACCTATCATAAGCTCACTTTGGATCATAACTCATAATGCTCACCCACAACCATATAATTGAAACTATTAGAGCCTTATTACATCATGCTAATTTTCAATTTTAAATACTAGACATATGCATTTAAAGCTATTCTTTTTGAATTATTTACCTTTAATACATATTCATTTCATAATCCCTTGGATAGATTTTTTATATACCACTCTTAACTATCATGAATTAAGAGTCTTTAGTAGTCTTTTTACCCTTAGCTTTACTTCTATGTTATAAACAAACTTGAACCACAATCTTAAAAATGTATGTTTTTGTATTATAATAAATCAAATAAAGGTCATTAATGCTTGAATTTTATAAATAATAAGATTTGTATCTCATGTTTTATGCATTTTCATGAATAGGTTTTTTGCTTCATGTGATAATGAAAAATGTGACTCGTTAATATCCAAAATTATAACACTTTGGTATTTTTGCTTATTCCTTTTAAGATGTTTTGTACTCTTGAAATCTTAGGTCCATATCCATTTGCCATAATTTACTTATCTTTATTATGTGCTCAAGTGAAGTCATTGTAAAACCTTAAGCCACCATATGAGTTGCTTAATGCAAGCAATACTGAACCATTTTTTTATGAAGAGAATGTCACAAAGAATTTTCCTCTCAAGTCATACTAATCCTATAATAATCAAAACTTTTTTAAAAAGGAGTTCTAGCATCATGATAAGTGAGTTTATGCTCATATTTTATATATAGGTAATTCCCTTAATGGTATGAAGCTATGCAAAGTGGACCCAATGCTCTCCTTTAAATAGGAACTTAGAAGTTAGTTCCATTAATTAGTAACTAGATTATCACTAACTGTAAATTGATGTTTTATATTAAGCAAAAGCAAAATGGTGACTTAGAAATATATCATCTTTAACTATCTTAGAGGGATGACATTTACATCAATTAGATGTGTCAAATGTCTTTTTGCATTAAGAAATAGACATTAATGTCTACACGACTTAACCTCAAAGATTTATGAATCTAGAAAAGCCACACTATGTTTTCCAATTTCATTGATCTTTTTATGGCCTTCAATAAGCTCCATGCTAATGGTATTATAAGTTTGTGGAAAAAGTGATACATCTTAGTTTCATAACATCCATGATTGATTCTTCTTTATTTTAATATATTGATAATGGATGTCAAATATATTATGTGTTATATATTAATAATACTATTCTTAATAGTATCTTTAAATACTACATCAAATAAAAGTGCTTATGTCTCTTTAAAAATGATGTTATGATTAAGAATCTAAGGCACATAAATTATTTTTTAGGCATTAAAGTTAATTATATTAAGCATATATTATTAATTTTATAAGGAAAAATTTATCAATAACCTTTTTCTTAAGGCCATCATGCATCTCTCAAATCAATATATACTTTAGCTAGTATGAATGTCAAATTACAAATTCATGACAATAACCTAACTCAATATATACTTTAGCTAGTATGAATGTCAAATTACAAATTCATGACAATAACCTAACTTAATATTCTAACTCATACAAAACTAATTTTGGTGGCCTTTAATATTTGAGTTTCACAATTCCTTTTTTCAATCTATTTTATCTCCTAATATGTATATAACCCTTTGAAGAATCATTAATGTATGGTAAACATATCCTAAAGTATTTGTAAGGTACGTTCTCCTTAAAAAGTCCATGGATATTGCTCTATATATATGTTGATATAACCTAGGCTCTTAGCCTAAATACTCATAAATCCATAATATGATTTGTGGTAAAAATTTAATCACTTGGTTACCAAAGGATAGAAAATAGTTACTAAGAGCTTTACTGAAGCAAAACTTTAGTCCATCAATGCCACATTCATGGATGTCAAATAAGTCTAGTACCTTTTTTGTAAGAATCAACATCAGTTAACATCTATACTTACCATTTAGTATGATAATATTTGTCACACCCCAACCCTGTGTAACATGCTCTCATAGCATAATTAATAACCTCCTAAGAAAAGAAATCATTAATTACACAACAAGGGATGCATACAAAATTTTTTTTATGAGCATTATTCACCAAGCACTATTCATATATTACTATTCATCAGGTTCCGTGGTAAAAATTTATTTCACAATGTACCATTTGCTTATTGTCATTATACATCATTATCATATTCATATCGATGAGTTATAGCGATATCACATAAGTATACATTACAAATACACCACAATAAGTAATACTGCTAAATGAGTAATGAAGTGCTACATAATGAGAATGACATCTCAGAGTACATTATAAAAGTCTAGACTGCATCCAGTCCCAACCTTAGCCAACTATGGATCAGCTACACTTGTCGCTCCCCGATTACACTAGGTCCTGCGTTTATCAAATGACAAACGCTAAGTATATAACTTAGTGGTGCTATAACAATATGTACATGACATTTCAATATTCAATAATGATAATACTATACGAATATACATATAAGATTCATAAAATAATGTACCATCATCATATATTATCAATTATTAACCTGTTATATCAATGTTGAACACTTAATACAATAGTATAAGAATATATACCATAAGCAGTCCTTTATAACTTTTCTTTCATCAGTTGTCATATAAGAGAATCATCATATATATGTATATATACATATTTGTATCATACATCATCGTCATTAATCCTTATGTTTCTACCATATGTGGATGATAATGTATGCTTTTGAGAATGCAATCATGTTGTGCATTCTCCTTCTGATTCTTTATATCTTTTATCTCATTTTAAATTATTGCATGCAATTCCTTTTCGTACCGGGTCCCTCTAGGTACCGGTACTCAACTCTCGTAGGAGGTCAAATATTAGTATAATTGTAGGGTTCTTTGAACCTCATTTACCTTGGGAGAGCCATTGTGTCTGTATGTTTCCTTTGAGGTAATCCATTAATTATATGACCCAATACGTTTCTTTTTCTGTAACATTTCTTTTCCTTTCTCTTACCCACCTTATAACTTCATTGTAATGTCATGAATATCTTTACATGCTTGAATGATTCATGATATATCATATGATTAATGTGTACATGATCGTGTATGATAGTGATTGTATGATGTCTTCATGTATGGATGATTCATGACTTGTTACATAACTCATACTTACATGATTGTAAGCAATGATGATCATATGATACCATTCATAATATAATCTCACTATATTGCTATAATAAGCAATTAAGTGAGAACTCATCATTTTAAGACCCTATGTAAGGTCCTAAGATGAATAGCACAAACCTATTAAGGACTTTCCTTTATCCAAATTCCTTAATGGTACTTGTGAATCTTCGCCACCTATAACATTATAAAGTATCCATACTTAATAAATGAAATAATTTATATGAAGATTTCAACATATACCAAGTTATAGGTAAAACACCATCCTTATTAACTATTTTATAATAAGATTTCATCCTTACACTTCATATGAACTCTTATTCAAGTATCTAACATGTTAATAAGATAAGGCATCATTTTGTATAATTGTTATCACTTAAAATTCATTTTCTAGAATTGCACTCGACCTGAGTAGCTTCACACTCAGGTTGAGTACATTGTTGCCCATTTTGCTATCACCTTTAATTCATTTTCAGAGGTATACTCGACTCGAGTATCACTATACTTGACTTGAGTACACTGTTTCATTTATGGTTTTTACTTCTTTTTCTTTCTTAGTAGTTTACTCAACTCGAGTGGATCTATACTCTACTCGAGTTTGTTGCTGTTTTTAGGGGTCTCATTTTCCAGCATCCAACTTGACTCGAGTTGAACCATACTCGACTCGAGTTTACTGCTACCTATATGGGTCATGTTTCCAGCATCTAACTCGACTCGAGTTGAACCATACTCGACCCGAGTTTGTTGCTACCTCCATTTGTTAAGCACTTAACACCTCCAATATTTCCTTAAGCTTCCTAACCCATTCCCATGACTAAAACACCTAAATAACACTTCTAAAACTTATCAAAACATCAATTTAACAATTTAAAGTTCAATCACCTTTTAAATACAATTCATCATTTACAACACATCACTAGCTTGCACCTTCCTTAACCACCAAAAACCCAATTTGGTTTCTTTATAACCATTTAATATCAAATTCAAACTCAACTTTACATAATCAAGAACTCAAATCATCATACCACAACCATATCTTTGCCCTACAAAAACCACAAGAAAACAACTCAAGGGAAAAAATATATATAAGGAATGAAAGAAACAACAACACTCTTCAATTCATACTTCCTTTTACCTAGATCATAATCCCTTGAAGATTTAGGTTTATGAAGAACAAGAAAAGAAAAAAAGAAGAAGATGAACACATGAGTAAAGCATATAAAACACCAAAAGAACATGGAACCCAAAAGCTATGCATGGTTTGACCTTGAATTGCTATGGTTTTGATTTAAGTTAGGTTAAAAGCACAAGAGAGGAAGAAGAAGAAGAAGAAGAAACCGTATGATTTGGGAGGAAGAGAGAAAAATAACCTAGCTTGCTTCTTCTTATCTCTTATTATTATTATTATTATTATTATTATTATTATTATTATTATTATTATTATTATTATTATTATTATTATTATTATTATTATTGTTATTATTATTATTATTATTATTATTATTATTATTATTATTATTATTATTATTATTATTATCACTTAAGTTAGGAAGGGTCCAATAATATATGGACACTTGGCAATCCACTAATACTTCCTTACATAACTTTCTTTCCTCTCCTCCTTATCAATTAAAACATCATTATGAGATCAGACCACACTTACCACTCATTTAATATAATATAAACACAAATCCTACATAATTTTAATTTTCAATTATAACCTTAACTTTTATTATAATCCCTTTTGTATCCTATCTTACCATTTAATATACTATTCCTTCTAACTTTACTTTACCTTGTAGTTGACCATCTTAACCTACACCTTATCATACAATAATATGTTAAACTTGCTATAGTATCACCTAACGTACTTTAATTTCATTATAAAACTTCATTCAAGGCATTCAACAAAAACATATTTGATTTACTTTTTTATTGTATCTTCACTTCAATACTCATCTTTTCACTTTGTTTTCATTCCTGTCTATAAACATTCCAAACCATATGCAACTTCCTTGCTCTATAAGACATTTCCTTCATATTTATCACATCAAAGTATTTATGCATCTTATATCATTTATATATTTCATGCACTAATTAATCTTTAATTGTAATGCATGCATAAAATGCAAACACATAGGGATGCTATGTGTGTGGATGTGACAAGATTGAAGCAACGTACTTGTCATTTGATCCCCTTTTCCATTATAATCTAAAGCATGCATAAGTGAATTTTCATTACATTTGAGATCTTTTGTTGTCTTCTGTTGATTAAAGCAAGACTTTAAATTTGTTACTTATCTTTTGTTGATTAAATAACAAACTTACTAATAAAGGCACTATTCACTAGTAATTTGCACATCTATTAATAATTTAATCTCCAAGGAATTAGAATTGTGGGACATATTAAAGACAATGATCATATCCATATTGCATGTTTTATATGTTTTATACTTTGTATGTACATATCTTCTTAAAATATAAATCTTCAAAAAGGTGGTCTATATACAAAGGAAGTTTTAAAAAATTATGATATTACTAAAAAAGCATGTAAGAATGTTTTACATTAAAATATGTTAATTTTCAATTAATATGATAATAGATAATAAATAAGTATTTTGTCAAAAATGACACTTTCAATTACAAAAATTTTATCATTTTACAAATAAAAACATCTCAGTGATAGCCATTTTCGATTGTTAATTTTGAATATATATATATATATTATCACCTTATTTGAAAATTTTCTCATATTAAATAGTTGATAAATATTTTTTAAAAATCATAGTATTTGACTTTTAAGCCATTTATTGCAAGTAAAGAAGAATTTATCGTTTTTAAATAATTGGGTAACAAATAAACAAGTGAAACTCACCAGCCAATTGACCATCGTTTGTTTAGAAATGTCCGTTGCCTTTTTCTTTTTCCTTGTATCAAACAATGACCATCTTTATAAACGTGACTCCCTTTACTGAAAGGCTCAAAACAGTGATTTGACTTGCACTTTATAGCATTTCTTTTTTTTTCTCTTTCTTTGTTATTATATTTTTCCATATCCTATTATAGAAGTTCACTTTTACTTAATAGATATAACTTTTATTTTTGGGAACTTACATAATATTTTATGAGAAAGGTACATAAGAGTGTATGAAAACTATGTTATATATCCAAGAAAACAACCTCCAAACAAGAACAACGATTTCTACTCCATCAACGAATGATAATTATAAAAAAATTTTGGAGTTTTAGATCAATTTATATTAAAAAAATTGAATAATTAGCGACATGATGCATGTATGCTTTTAGTTAAGGCTGGTCAGTGTCATCAAAAAAAGTGACATGAAACCCAATGGAAGTAGTATCAATACATAATTATGATTAAATTTTTTTAATGATATTTAAGTAATTAATTATTTGCTCGAGTGGGGATGGAGGAAAAGCAAGTAATTTTATGGGTAATGGAGCTGCTAAAAGTAGATACCAAACCCCACAGAGCTCCCAAGTGGCGTCCATGGGGCATGCATGGGACAGGAAGTGAAATAAAAGAGGCAGACACATGCTTGAAGATTACATGATTATGACGTGTTTAGGTACTTGGCTTATCAGGGGTGAATCAAACTAATTTATCCCAAATCCCTACTGTTAAAGTATTCATAGTAATCTTACATGTAAGCTAAGCTATGTGTCGAAGACGCTGCACTTCAAATATATATTTCCAAAACTATCAAAATGGTAATCAGCTTGATATCATTGATTCCCATGATCATCAAACTCAGTAATCAACACAATAATTATTAAAATAGACTTTTTAATGGATATGATTTCGAATTACATGGACGATGATAAGCGTGAGATGGAAGAAGCCAGACAAGTACAGTTGTGGGTATGTGGAAGAAGAAGGGCCTCTCGTTGGGGAGGACGGTTGGGCAGGTCGATTTATAGAAGCATGAACTAAATTAAATCTTATCTTGGAAGATCCAAGTGTCAGAGTTGTAGTAGCAGTACAAAACATTCAAATTCCATAGTCCACCCCCCATTGGGAATGACTGAAGATTTCATGGCCTATTAAATTTTTTCCAGATTTTCGTCTTCTACAAATACTAAAAATTATCATGAGTATTATATGTGTTTTGGGAGAGGATTCAATGATTACTATTCCAAGAGGGCTTGCATTTTAATATATCAGGGGCGGGGGGCAGCTGCAATTCCGAATAGCTTGGGCATTCAGAGAGGGACCCTTTAATCATTTCAAAAACTTTGAAACCTTCACTCGCAAACTCAAAAGCCTTCCAAAATCCAATACACTTCCACCAGAAAAGAGATTCTTTTTCTTTTAAAACTTTAAGAATTTATATATTGAAATAATGTTGTTAAATTATTATGTATGAAAGTGATATACATATGTGCGTAAGGAGTGAAAAGCTTGTATATAACTCAACCTCATTTACAAGATTGGAACCATACGTGAAAGTGAAAACAGAAGCAGAAAAATGGAAACATAGCATGAGATGAAGAAAAAGAGCAAGAAAATGTAGAAAAACTGATGAAAAAGATTGAAAACCCACAAAAAAGGACTCACTTTAGCTTTCACCCTCCTCCTTCCTTTCTCATGGTAGGCCCAACTTCTCTTTTTAACAGTTAGCACTCCTCTCTCTCAACTCCAATCCTACCTTTCTTTCTTCTTCTCCCTCTCTCCACACATTTTCTACACACTTGCCTTTTCTTCTCTTCTTCTTCTTCTTCTTCTTCTTCTTCTTCTTCTTCGTCAACTGTTGTTCAGTTATTGTGGAGTTAGACGGCCCTTTCAGAGCCCCACTTCGGAACCAAATTAACAGACTCCCAAAGCTTCGATCTTTTTGCTTTTTCGATTTCGTTCAAGACATAAAGTATTCCCTCTCTCTACTGGGTTTTCTTTTCCTTTCACTTTTAGTTTTAGCTGCTCTTTTTCATCTTCTTACTTGGATTTTGCTAATCTCTCTTCACTTGTTTTGGATCCAGAGAAGTTGGTTTTGATTTTGAGATCTGTGTGTAACTTTCTTTTATTTGCCTGATATTATCTTCTTCTTCTTCTCTGGATTTGGGTCATTCCTTTTTCAAGAGTTGTCAGATGAACTGCATTGGTTCTTAAATTGATTGCTTTTTAATTGAAAGTTCCACTCGTTCATGCAAAATGTTTCGCCAAATTTTTGTTCATTTACTTTACTAATGATGATGCTTATTAATTTCTTGCTGTTGCATTTCTTCCAGAGCTAATATTTGATCTGGGTTCTCTTTGCAATTCTATGCTTGTTAGTGGGTGGCCTCCTACCATCTTACTTCTTCTGAATTTTGCTGAATTTGTGTTTGAATCTGTTATTTCTGAATTTAGTTGAATTCTGTTTTTTGTATGTTGTTAGTGAAATTATCGTCATGATTTGTGTCTGTTTCTTGTACACAATCCACTGGTAACTTGGTTTGTATATATCATCAACTTTTTTATCTTTCTGTTTAATTCTGCCTGTGGAAATTGTTGGGATGTTGATCAATTTCAATTTTGATGGCCTGTAGAAATTCATAACTCCCATGTTAGCTGATTCGAAGATGAAAGCTGGAGTGCCGGTGGACTGATCATGCTTAGGGGTGATGGGTTTTCCCATTCCGGTGTAACAAACTTCATTTCTTTCAATGGCCTCAAAACCTAATACCAGAACCTCCCCAGAAAAGCAGAGAAACGTCCAGACACGGGAAGGAAAGTCCCGCAGGCCTTCACCTTTACAGGTTACAAAGACAAGTAAATCAGAGCCTGTTACCCCCAGAGAACCACCTTCTAATCTACAACAATCTGCATTAAAACCAGATTCTGTAGCATTGACAGAGGATAATAAATCATTGATCTCTCATAAATCAGATAATGTCAATTTTATAGCCGATAATGTATCGTCAAGTTTGGCCCTTGCTGATCCAGATCAAGGGCTGACATGTGAAACTAGTGCTGATCAAGAGAGTAAAATCTGCCAGCATGAAGTAAACCTTTCTTCAGCTAAGGTTAGTGATGGGACCAGTAGCCTCGCAAAAACCAGTGAAAGTGCCAAAAATAGTGAACAAGCTGATTATGTTGAGAGTGGGAAAAGTAGCATAAACAGAGCGAGCCTGAGCAGTGATGTGAGTGATGAGAGTACATGCAGTAGCTTGAGTAGCAGTGTGAATAAACCTCACAAAGCAAATGATATGCAATGGGAAGCAATTCAAACTGTGCGTGCAAAAGATGGTATATTGGGTGTCAACCATTTTAGACTGCTTAAGAGGCTTGGCTTTGGGGACATTGGAAGTGTGTATCTAGCAGGGTTGGCTGGAACGAAATGTTACTTTGCCATGAAGGTTATGGACAAAGTGTCTTTAGCAAGTCGTAAGAAACTTCTTCGGGCTCAAACAGAGAGAGAAATACTGCAATGTCTAGACCACCCCTTCCTTCCAACTTTATATACCCATTTTGAGACGGACAAGTTTTCATGTTTGGTGATGGAGTTTTGCCCTGGTGGAGACTTGCACACACTTCGACAAAGACAACCAGGAAAGCATTTTTCTGAACGGGCGGTAAAGTATGAATCCTTCTTTACTTACGTTATCTCTATCTTCTTTTAATGAGGCATTGGATTTGCAACCTTCCGCAGTTTTTACTTGTAAGAACATAGGATTTGTCACATAAGTAGTAGTTATAGTTCTCAGTTATCAAATAATCATTATTAGAAATGTGCAAGAATCCGTAGAATCCTGAAGACAGTTCTATTTGCAATTACTAAAGTATACAACCCAGAAGACAGATGTGAAATGTCAGGATTCTGGAGTGAGGGGGCGTGTATCTGTTTGGTAATCATAAGTAATTGTATGGTGGGAAAGCTTTTAGCATTCAATATTTTGCTGCGAAACTATACCATTAGGTATCTGGCATTATATAGGTAATTTGTCTAAAAATAACGACTTGATTTATTTCATTTTTTGCCAGCACATGGGCATCCCTTTTGAAATGGATTTACCAGAGCCTCACTTTTAATCGTATGCTTATTCACATATAAGGGAGAAATAGAAAAAGCCTCTCTCCCGTGAAATTATGTTTGCTCTAATGCATACAATACTTGTTTTGGTTTTGGTTAGACGAGCATGGATAGAGACCTGTATCCTGCTAGGAGAATATGTGACTTGTCCTAACCATGAAATTTAAAGGAATAACAGGGAGAAAATTATATACATCTACGAAGAAGTCATTTTCTTGCTTTTTTGATGTTTGATAACTACTTAACTAGTAAACTACCATGAACTCTCTTCATACAAATGCAGTAGTATACATGGTTTCTTTAAGTGAGAGGTTTGGCTTTTGTGCTAGCTAGAAGGAATTGGGTGGTTTTGTTCAGAAGACTGCGATTTGTATCTCATTTCAGTTCCTCTCTAGCTTAAAGAAACAGGACCCCGAGGGCTAACATTGCGCGTTATGATTATCCAAAACTAGACTTTCTCAGACCATGGAAAAACATGATACTAGAAATCGTTCATTAATAACTATACTCATTTTAAATCCCTAAAGTGAAACAATCCTTATTGCAGGATATGTATGGGGAGGTTGGCAAAATTATGAGAGCACCTAGGATGTCACACTGAAGTAATCCTGTAATGAGAAGCCGAAGTTCATATTGATTTTCACATTTTCTAATATATATTGTATCAGATGGAAATATTCAACTATTCTACTAAGATTCTGAGGATTGCGGCAATCATTGATCGTTACTCTTAACCTGCAATCTGCAGGTTCTATGTCGCGGAGGTACTTCTTGCTCTGGAATATCTGCACATGCTTGGTATTGTTTACCGTGATCTTAAACCGGAAAATGTTCTTGTCCGTGAAGATGGACACGTAATGCTTTCTGACTTTGACCTCGCTCTCCGTTGTGCGGTGAGTCCAACATTGGTAAAGTCTGCAACACCTGAAGTTGATTCCTTGCGGAAAAACCCTGCTTATTGTGTTCAACCAGCTTGCATTGAGCCATCCTGTATCCAGCCGTCATGCATGGTCCCGACGACATGTTTTTCCCCTAGACTCTTTCTGAGCAAATCCAGGAAAGATCGGAAACCCAAGAATGAAATGGGGAATCAAGTCACTCCCTTGCCAGAGCTCATTGCAGAGCCAACCGATGCTCGGTCAATGTCCTTTGTAGGAACACATGAATACCTGGCCCCTGAAATCATCAAAGGGGAGGGGCATGGAAGTGCTGTAGATTGGTGGACTCTTGGTATCTTTCTGTACGAGTTACTTTTCGGGAAGACACCTTTCAAGGGATCAAGTAACAAGGCCACTCTGATCAACGTTGTCGGCCAGCCACTGCGATTTCCCGAATCACCTGTTGTTAGTTTCTCAGCCAGGGATCTGATAAGAGGCCTGTTAGTGAAAGAACCACCGCATAGACTGGCATATAAACGAGGAGCCACAGAGATCAAACAACATCCTTTCTTTGAAGGAGTAAACTGGGCATTGATTCGTTGTGCAAGCCCACCTGAGATTCCTAAACTGCCTCAGATCCCAGCTTCGCCATCAACTAAGGGTAAAAGTGCACTTGCTGCTATTCCTGAACAAAATAATTACCTGGAGTTTGATTTCTTTTAGCAGTCTTTTAAAAAACTGAAGGATTCTACATTTGTTAAGATTCTGTAGCACATCAAAGTTGTGGAAGTTAAGTCTGTTTTTTGATCAACCGTTTCCAATTGATACTTGGCATAATCTGTATTGAAGAAGTTGAAGGTCTGAAATTGCGAATGCTCTCGATGTACGACATGGATTTGTTTTCTTTTGATAATTTATAAAGGAAGTCTGCCCTATTGAATCATGAGGTTTTCTTTATGCAGTATATATTAATAAATATTAAAAGGGAAGAATAATATTATAAATAAATGATTCTTTCAAAAGAATGATGTTGTACTGGCGAATGGGTTTCTGCCTTTTCTCGGAAAGTTACACCATCATTTCCTTCAGCCGTCCAGAGTCGTACCATAAATCATATCATTATGTATTAGAATATACCCTGGTTAGGAAATATGATAAAGACCCAGGATGCACATAGCCCTTGATAAATCAATCAAATTACTTCATTTTTTTCGTTATTTCTTCTTTCGGTTCAAATTGGAAAGGCAATCTCACCAGATAATTATGGAACTCACATGAATACTGTTTCTTCTTGTCTGAATTTAAGCAGTTCTTGTAATCATTCATATCTAAACAACACTTTTTAAATGAAATTTTTCAATGATGTTCATACATGACACAGGTAAAATATATGATAGAATGCAATGAAGAAATCTTTTGTTCATAATCCAAATAGAAGAAGTGATTTGATTTCTTCTCTTTATTCTCTTAATCTTTACTATGAGTTAACATGTTTTCTATCCGTATAAAATTTTGCTGCAATCACAAGAATCATAAGAAAACACAACTATGGCTAATGTTATGTTTGTATTGTGATCTTTTGATTCTTTTTACAACACCTTTAATTGGAAGCAAAATCAAAATTAGATTTTCCTTATGGGAACTATGAAGAAGCTTGAACAAGATTCATTATATGGTATCCTCATGGATTTTAAACTCTTTGTAGGAGAAAATTAATGGGCCTTTGATTTGTTAATAATAGTATCAGGTATTATTTAGAAGGAGTGTTAAGTATTAGATGATAAATTGTTTAATTATTTATAAAATTATTATTTTTTAAATGAATATGAAAAGTGTAAAATTATAAAATGAAACAAGTAAATAAAAATAACAATGCTAAGGTAAGTGTAAGTAATTAAAATAAATACTAAATTCATGACAAAACTAAGTTTAGATAATTGAAATTGGGATTATAATAAATCAAGTTCAGTTTAGATTAATCCAACACATCTCTTAAGCATGAATAAGTTAAAATTACTTCCTCCTAAATAATAATTAATGTCACATCCTAAATTTCGTGGTTTATTATGCATTCATAAATTGATATTATGTTATGTTTTATATGTTATTGGTGTGGAAATGATATGAAATTATGATTATGTTGATAAGTATATGATAAAAATTGAGTTTAAAGCTCAAAAGAGGAAATTGAAAATTTTACCGAAACCACTAAAACGGATCCTAAATGACACTAAAATGATGATTTCTATGGTAAAAACATGAAATTTGATTAAATGGTTTTGACCATAGTGCTTGTATTAATTTAAATTAGATATATGCAAATTTTAAAAATTTTGAATTAAAAATTAATTATAATTATGATGTCATAATTAGGTAATGATGATGTAAGCAAGTGAAATTCATTATAATTTTTATTAGGAAATGAAAAAAAGATGAAGTAATGATGAATTAGTATAATTTTATAATAAAATATAAATATTAAAAAAAGTAGAAGTATTAATTTTAATTATGATGTCATTATGATGTCATAAGTGACTAAGATGATGTTATAAATAAGAAAATAAGTAAATTAGTGTTATGGAAGATAATAAATAGATAAATAAGAATGAAAATAGAATAAATTAGAATATATTTTAAATAGAATAATTAAATGAAAGTGGGATTGGTATTTGGAAAAATTGTATAGGAAATTGGAAAAGTAGTTTTGAAAAAGGTGTTAGTGGATGGAGAGAGAGTGTAAGAATATTAATTAAATTGGTTTGAAAAAATTGTTGGAAGGTATTTATAATTAAAATATGATGTATTAGGGTGAATAATACGAAATTTAAGAAATGTTATTGGTGGATTTAAGCAAAATACAAAAATATTAAAGTTTAAGAGCTAAAAAGGGTAGTTTGGAGGAATATAGGGACTAAATTAGAAATTTATCCAAATGGACTTCATTTCATCCGAATTCCTTCTTCATTTAACCTTAATTTAATTTAATAATGCAGCTGAAACCTTATTTGGCCGACACCCCACTTCCTTTTGCTTCCACTCATTCATTCTTTTCTTATCCTCTTTCATCTCTTATCTTCTTCTTAGCCTCTTACTTCCATCAAACCTAATTTTCTTCTTTATCCTTCAAACCATCCAACTCCCTTATCACTTCCACTCCATATTACTTCTGTAAATTCATGAAAACAACAAGTTCTTCATGCAAAGCTTGAGTTTAGAAGTGAATCTGTCCACTTCCTTTGCATTTTCTTAAAGTGTGCTTGTGTACCTCCTAAAAGCTAGCAAAAGCTACAACCTTTCTCTTCTTTTTGCTTGGGTTTTCAAATTTTTAAGTTAATTTACTGCTGGATATTCAATTTGAATTCAATAACATGCATGTTAGATGCCATTAGAGGGGTGAACAAAGAGCCTTAAGTGTAAGTAGTAATCCATGAGTTTTGAGGTTTTTCTTAAGAAAACTGAAACCTTTTTTAACTAAATCTTCTTTGTTTGTTTAGATCTAACTTATTTTAGTGCATGTATATTGATTTGAGTTATAGATCTACAAAGAGGAAGTCAAATGGTGGAGAACCATACTAAATTCGAAGCTTAAGAGCCAATGGAGTCACTTTTAGTGAAGATTTGAGATATATGAATTGAAAGGTGAGTTGGTAAGTATGAGTTAGTCTTAGATCCATTAGGTTTGTGAATTTTTAATGAAATTAAGTTGCTGACCGAATAGTATTTGAACTTTTTGATAATTTTTAGTTCATGTTTTGATGGTTTTAGTGCTTGAGGTTGTAATAGACATGAAATAAAATGAT
>CANYBF010589852.1:0-11631 GCA_948192965.1 Dalechampia spathulata | reverse complement strand
CATAACATGGTGAAATAAGGTGAAAAGAATGGAAAATGATATATGGAAAGACAAAATGATTATGCTGGGCATAGTGATATAAATTCCTACGGGGATTAAATGAATGGATATCATGAAATGAAAAAGAATAGAAATTGAAATGCAAGTTGATAAATGAGCTCATATATATTAAATCACAATGATGATATAATGAAAGCCCATAAAATGTGCATATGAATAAAATGATGAATCAAAGAATAAGAGGGAGAATGCATTCTCATTAATATGCACTATTCATGAAGCCTGGCATACGACAAAATGTTGATACATGACAGAAATAAATGATAGTTCATCTTCATACAAATATTTAATATGATTGGAAATACATCATAATTCAAGATAGTCATACTTAATGATTTATATATATGAATGACATGAAATCCAAAAGAAATTCTCATACTGCATGAAACAACTGACATAAAGATAAAATTGATATCATTGCATCATGAACTACTAATGCCAATGGATCATTAAATGTCATGATTATTTAGACTATATGCTTAATTGTATTACATGTTATAACTAGCACCACTGAGATTTATATTCAGCGTTTGTCAATTGATCAACGCAGGATCAAGCAAAGCCGCAGAAGAGAAATATTGAGGCAGCAGCAGGACAAAGTAATTTATTTGGTAATAAAGATAATATGGACTTCTTATAAGTATTAATCGTGCAATATTTCAAATAAGCACTTTGGCAGTATCTTGAACTTTGATATATTATAAACATGTAATAATGTGTGTACAACTATGATACTAATATATATATATATATATGGTATGAACTAAACAATGTATGTTTGTTGAACCAGGGACCTTATAAATGAATTGAAAAAAAAAAATTTCCGCTCTATTTATAAATGTTTAGAATCCCTTGTAGGATGATTGTTGATTTTCTTGATGGAAAATTAGTAATCATTTTACGGGAGCATGTTACACAGCCAGAAGACGTGACAGAAATAGTAAAAAATTGAGGAAAGAGTCATATGTAGTAAACTTTATTAACCACTCACCAATATCAAAACTATAAGAATCTCAACTTTATAGAATGTCCAAATTTGATAACTTTCTTTCTTGAATTTCATTTTTTAAAAATTGATCATGCCAAAATAATTCCTAAATTAATAAATAACTTAAAATTAAAGCCCACCCATGTTTTAATATAACCCTAGGGATTTATTTAAGGATTTATAAATTTTTTACTTTTAAATCTTACTTTAATAAGTGTAACAATTCTTCCCTGTTAACTTGAAGGGCATATTAATGTGTAATATATGATTTTAATGGTCCATTTTTTTTAGCATTTCTAGGATTTAAGGTTTTTGATGCAAGAAGTAGAAGGAGAAAGTAGAGATGAACAATTCTAGATATTTCTATAAAGGTGGAATGGTATAGAGAAAAAAATGTTAACTTAAGTACTTAAGTTGTAGTCCTAATTCTTTAAGCTCTAAATCTTGATATATTAACTAATAACCTAATGCCTATTAATTTAATCACTCATTTACATTATTTCTCATATGACACCATAATCCTAATATTTCACAATCTTTTTCCATGAATAATGATTTAAAATTCATGTTTAAAATTCCTTAATTATGTACTAAATGTAAAATTTTCAAAAAATCGTATTAAGCTAACAAAAGTCTACTTATAAGATACCCATAGTCCATAATTATGTTTCATTAATGAAATAATGATCAAGGTTGTCAAAGTGAATGTCATAAGCTATACTAATAAAGGTAATAGGAAAATTGAAGGTAAAGCTATCACTTCTTTCTATGCTTCACTAGATGCAAGTTATACTCATCTTAAGTTTATGAATGTAGGTATCACACTCTCATGCCTTCTTCTCATTCCCATGCAGCTTCTTCACTTATGTTATGATGACACAATACTTTAACAAGATGAATTTGCTTATTACTTAGCTTCTTATCCTCATGTTCAAGTATCCATATTGGGTCTTCATTGTAGGTCATGTTAGGATTCACTTCAATCTTTTAAATTTACAATACATGTAATGTCACACTTGTCATTTTATGTAATCACTTATGATAATATGCATGTGATTCATTATGCTTGAATCAATTTATGTATGATTCATATAGAGTAATTAGAGGATAAAGAATGGATTGATGAAACTGGTATTAATAGAAGCTAAGGAAATTTATGATCATATCTGTAAAAATAGATAATTAAGGCATTTAGCTGTTCAAGTAGGAAAGTCAACTTTTAATTTTTTTATGAATCTGTCTCTCTAGTCTTTAGGACTTAGTTAGGATGAGTAGGGTGTCAAACTGTTACACTCAACTAGTGAAACATACTTCCATAAAATGATTCATAAATATCATATTAATTAAAATTTCTTAATCACCCTATAAAGGAAACCTAAATTTTTTTATTATTTATTTTTTTTAAATGTAACTAGCGTATAAAAGTTAATTATTGATTTTATTACTTATGGCTTTACATGATAACTTACTTGTATAAATATGCATGTTCATAAATTATGATATGTCATTAGACAAGCCACACACTAAGTAGTTTTAGTGTTACTGCTTGTATACAAGCATAAATTATTGTATAAGGTAGTTGTATAAATAAAAGTACTCATTAGAAATATGTTATACTGCTAAAAAAATATATTCAAGGATTATATAAAACTCAAAGTATTCTAACCGCGCTGGTGCCTCAATGATCTGGACGGTCCTTGAACTACCTGGACCTACATTCATCAAATGATAAATGCTCAAGATAAAACTCAATGGTGCTTTAATAATAAAGTGCATAATTATTATAAGTAGTCATTTTAGATAACATACATCTCCTATAATAATGACAAATATTATTAATAATTTTAGATTACTAATACAAGTCATACTCTAATTTCTTTTATAATAGACTAACATTTTACAACTATTATGGGTTTCACATAAATCTAATCATTACAAAAGCACCTTCACTACTTGTATCATAAACTTGTATATTACTCTAACAAATTAGCTTAAGAAAATATCAAATAAATGTGTGACTAATACAATGATATTAATAGTTGTAGCAATACATTTGACTTAAATTCATATCACATCACATCTTAATTACATTAATTGATATGTGTAAATAAATAATTTCAATCTCAATAGCGGGTATCAATCCATATAAGTATAATAACCAACACACTCTATAGGCATTTATATAAAATTAATACCATATGTTGATATGCAATTATAGATAGATCAAGTTATGTATATATATTTATCATCATTTTGCTATATAATTCTTTATCAGTAACTGTTCAAACCATACACCATTACCATAAAACAACCACATTTTTCATCCTATATATCAATATTATAGCAATGATATGTTATATATCAATGAATGCAAATATGCATTGCATTTCTCTTTTCTTGTAGCAATGATATATTGTCTGTCAACAAATGAAAAAATATATTATATTCCTCTATTCTCTACCATTTCATCATTTCTCTATGATCACATCACTCTTTATATCTGATTATGCACAATCTATACGGGGTATTTTTTTCAATTTTTTTTATTTTTCTAGTATATCTCTATATTCTCTATCTCTGTATCATTTCAATATATAAATACTAATGCTTCCCTTATATCTCCTTTTTATAATATATAAATAAACTAGCACCTCCCTTTTTTTGCCCTTTATATATATATATATATATATATATATATATATATACACACACACACATACATGTATTTATATATATATATAATTCTATTTTACTTATTTCTCCAAAATATCTTACTAATGATATATGATGCATGACTTTATCATGTATGTGTTTATATAATGTTGGCATAGGTATAAATTAATAACATCTCAAGATATATCAATATATCATATATCTGATATTAATAAATAATAATTAAATATTCATAATATTTTATGATACCAGATTTGAATCGTCAAACTTCATATTTTACCTGTGAATTTCATTTACATGACAATTATTAATAGGCACAAAGATAGACCATATATTCACCTTCAATTCATGATATATTTGTAAATCATCAATAATTCCATATATATGAGTAAATAAGTGACATTTCAATAAAAAAACATTAATTCATATAAGCATATTAACTAACACCCTCATATAGCCTCCATAACTTGCCATAATAAAAATTAACAAATATATTGTGCAACTTTCATTTTCTAAATAGAGTTATTAAATAATTGATGAATGACAATAAAAGTATTAATAGAAAATTTTATCGTAAAACATTTGCCTTCAGATAAACTTTTCATTTACCTGTCAATCTTATTTATAGAATTAATAGTAAATAAACATAAACATAATTTATATCATTTGCCATTAGTTCCTAATATATTGGTAAATTATCAGTAACTCAAAATATATGAGTAAATAATCACAATTCTAGTGAGAGACATCAATCCATGCAAGTATATCAACCAATGCATTTGTGGCACATTCGTACTGACCTATTGAGCTATCTTATTTTCCTAAAACTGAATTATGAAATAATCAATGAATGACAACAAAAACATTAACATATAAATTGTTGTAACGCATTTACCTTTAGTTAAGTCATTCATTTTTTGTTAATCTCATTTAAGTATAAATAAGTATATACCTGTTCTTTCTCTTTTTACCTCTTTACCGAGTAGGCTGTTATTATTATTTTTGTTTTATCAGTTGGACCTGCTATACAAAAAAATTCTTTAATTTTTTCATCGTATAAATTACATATGTATTAGTACTCTAAGTAACCCTTTTATCCGATAATTCTATACCAATTTATACCCATAAAACTTGTATTCACTATAATTAATTTATCAATTAATTAAATAATTCATCTATAAGCATTCATTACAAATTTATAAATATAGATAATTAGCTAAATAATATAAACTCATCCACTTAAAAACAAATAAATATATACACAGTTTAACTTCATTGAATTTCCAGCAGTTATATCAATCTTATGACTAAGCATAAGATCATCTATGACACACATATCTATGTGTATTTTATATTGATACTCCCCTTTCGTTGAAAATCATTTATACATGTATTCACTTCTCCCTCTATTCAACTTTCACACCATTACCCATTCATTCTCCCGAGGTTGCATTTAGTCAATACAGGTTCTATGGCAAACAATGTCATATGCCCTGCCGCCTAATAAATTCACCTAGTCGTGCATGCGTAATCTACGTTGTGCTGTACATGACTATTACTTTCAATTTTGCGGATAATATATTATTTCAGGTAACATCTTTACATATTCGCATCTCATAATTCTCTCTTTTTGCTGCTTATTCACTAAACGTTAAATTTTGCATTAACAAATAATTCGGTAATTCCACAGTAAAACCAAATAGTCGTTTCTCTGTTCCCAAGCATCCAGTTCATTCATGATTTAGATTCACTTACGCACACACGCATAGATCTAATCATTTCTCAATTCTAGCATTTCAAGTCTTCAGCAATCCAAGAAAAATAATACTAATTTCCCCAGCAGACATGCATTCAACACCTGCCTCTCTTATATCATACAACATGCATTTCTTATGCATATAATCTCCAGTTGACAAGCAAAATGTCACTCACGGTTCCCATGGAAATTTGTCAACAAAGCCACAAGAAATTTCAAGTCATTTTCCCATGCAAACAACCATGTCCTCTAGTGTTATTTATTTTATCAAATAATCCAACACTCTTCTAACTCAGTCAGCTCATACATCCTTGACAGTCAATTATTCTTCATGCAATTTTAAGTGTACTGTTACATATATGTATATAAATCACCTACTTTCTTTGGCTATATATCTCACCTCCTTACGTTTATTCAACGTTGTAGCTATAGCAGGCATATATTCATCACTTCATACAATTAATTAGCCATTTCAAATAGCATACATACCTTTTCACCTCCTTATGAATAATAAGACGCCTAATGCATTGTAAAGCTTGTAATTCATACACGAAGTTATTCTCCCATACATGTATACTTGCCTAGATATAAACCATGTTGCAAGATTTTTAGCTTAAAGAAAATTTCATTTAGTTACACACACCCATGAATTCCATGTACCGTTGTAAGTATGCCAAGCTCTTGGTAAAGTACCATTGAATACCTTTAATAGTGAATTGCGTTATTCACCTAAAGTTTACCGATATAACGATTTACCTTTAAAATTTATTTAAGACCAGAACATATCTTCTTTTGCTTTAATATACAAGGAAATTTTCAAGTGCCAAGAACAGATTCATTCGTATAATGTATCGGTAAGCCTAAATCTCCATTTTAAAACACATAATTCATATACAAACAGTCGCACAATCTATTGAACAACTTAACCATTCATTCATTTTTACTTTATATATACAAAAAGACACTCGTACGCATCTGGGACGTTATCTTCAACCTTCTAAGGGGGCTTCTTTCTCACTTGAACAACTTCACATAATTATTTGTTTATGCAGGTAGGATATGGTGATTTAGTTCCTGTTTTTTTCTAACCCTTCCATTTCTTCCAGTTTCGTATTGGAGTATTCCAGCTTTTTTTCTTTTTATAAAGATAATATTCCTTTGTCTTGTCGTATTAAGTCGTCATTCCCTTTTTGGAGTAAGTCCTAAATTTACACATTTCATGTTTCCTCCGTAATAATAATAAACAAAGAATATTGAATCTTTACCTTAATTAACAATATTGTTTTTAAAAAATATTCTTATTTTCTTTAATAAAAATCATACCATTCCTTTCTTACTAATAAATTATTTATTCCTTCCCAAATAATCAATAGCTACACACATTAATTTCACAACATTCTTGTATGATCATCTCCTTAACTCTTGATTCTTTTAAATAAAAGCATAGACATAACATTCAACGCATATATGACAAAATAAGTATATTCATGGATGTGAAAAATCTAGTCCAACACATTGTATTTGATTATTTTTTAATTATTTTATAATTTATTTTAAGTTTTCATCATCAATCCTAATAATCATTTAACATGAATAATCAAAATATAACTCAATAAAAGAAAAATAATAATGTCATTATGATCATGACCGTGAAATGGGCGTGGTAGGACCATAAGTACTCTCACATTACATATAAACCATGAAGTTTTTTTGATTAGGTGTGGAATTTGTCAAATTAATTCCTATTTTCCCAATATAGAAGTATAACAATTTTAGAAGTAGTGGAAGAAGGGTCGATCCCACAGGGACGATATAATCCTTTGATTCTTTATGATGGAAAACTAATAAGAAAAATGGATTTTAAAAATCAGAGAAAAAATAAATTAAAGAACAAAATTTAATTTTGGAGAAATAATTTTGAAGAATTTCGCAATCAAAAGCTACAAAATATTTATTGTTAAATCATGATCATCGATTTAAATATAGTCCAATGGTAAATTCACTAAGCCGATTATAAAATGCTGAAGAAAGGCTTCACACAGACCAATTCTTCCTTAAGATACACTATAATTGCCTCTAGCCTCCGAATAGACACGATGGAAATAGATTTACATTTAGTCTTCCAGAAACTATATACATAATTAGAAGAACCCGACTTAAGTTAACATTTAAGAACATGTTTCTCAATGTTCAAACTAGATCGCTAAAATTCACAAAGAAATTTAAACATATTTTAGTTTGCTTAACATTTTAATTGCTACTCTAGCAAGTCGAGTGACAATTCCAGATTAAACAACTTGCATAGCAATATACCATTGTTGAACTTATGCAATGAGCTCTTTTTACATAATTCTAAAAATAGTAATTGTTCTATGATTGATCAGGTGTTGAAACCGTCAAATTTATTCCTACTTCTCCAACATAGAAATATAACAATTTTTTACAGTAGTGGAAGAAGGGTCGATGCCACAGGGATAGGAGAATCCTTCAATTCTTTGTGAAGAAATAAAAATAAAAATATTTTCGAATCGGAGAGAAATAAAATTAAGGAATAACAAAATTTAATTTGGAGAAAATCAATGTAGAAAATTTCTTAACCAAAAGCTTATAAAAACATTCACTGAAAAATCATGATCATCAATTCAAATATAGTCCAATGGCAAATTCGCTAAGACGGTCATAGAACGTGGAAGAAAAGCTTCACACAGACCAATTCTTCCTTAATATTAAGGCAACTAAGAAATAGCTCACACAATTGCCTCTAATCCTTGAATAGATATTGTGGAAATAGATTCATACGTAGTCTTCCAGAGACCACATAAAGAATTAGAAGAACCTGACCCAAGTTAATACTTAAGAACTAGCTCCGCCATGTTCAAATTAGATCGCTAAAACTCATAAAGAAATTTAAACGTCTTTTACCTCAATTAACACTTTGATTGCTACTCCAGCAAGTCTAGTGATAATTCTAGATCAAACAACTTGCATAGCAATGTGTAGAAATTAGAATTGTGCAACGAGCCCTTTTTACACACTTCTAAGAACTACAATGGTTATATGATTTACCAAATTAAAGCAAATAGCGAATAACCATTGAAATTAAAACTGTTTTGATCTCACATGATCCTTAATGAATTAATTACGTTGCTTCCAATTAGGAATAAAAAGTGCCTCGCTAAGCATCATTGGGCACAACATAAAAATAAAACAAAGAAGAAACATAAAGAAAATATTCAAATACATGAAAGAGAAGTAAAATAAATAATTTAATTCCTCAATTCTTCACTTTTCTATAATAGGAACAAGCCTCCTATTTATAGAAGTGAGAAAACTAATAAAATAAATAAATAATAACTAAGATAATATTTCTATCTTCTATTCATAAATTCTGATATAATCTCTATCTGAAATTTGAATTTAAAACTAAGATAGCTTTGTTAGGGATTTTTACTCCTCTTATGCCCATAAACCTTGGTCATAAGCCTTTGTATTCTGTCTTTAACTCTAAAACATAGTAAAATGCCATTTTATCCATCTTTTTATTTTTTTATCTATTTTTACCTATAAAATACAAAAACAAGACAAAGTCAACTATTCTAGCCAAATTCCCTACCAAAAATAGAACATTTTAGCTATGAAAAATGTTCAATTTGATGCTTGATCATATATCTTTGTACTTAGTCAATGCTTGCCCTCAAGCATTCTTAATCCCTTCCTTTAAATAAAATCCCAAAATCAATTCTATCAAAATAATAAGAGTCAAGGAAATAATAGTCATTCTCAACATTCAAGTATAATCAACTCATCAAAAATAGCTTAGCAATTTAACATTCATAACAAAAATCTTAAGATCTTAGTAATAAAAAAAATTCTACATAGCCATTTATATTTTATGTCCAAGCAAACTATTATTCACAAGTAAACATATGGTAGCATAATCATAATTTCGTCAAGCCTCAAATGACCTGTTTTCATGCATTTCAACTAAACCAGTTTTTTAGTAATTTACAACTTATAAGAACTTTAAAAATTTAAGATTTAATCGGCCCTAGAAAGGGGGTTACTCTCCCATTGCTAATAGTTATATGCACCAAAAGTAGCTTAAGGAGCATTTGGTATGACCACCTAACCCAATTAACAAAGGTCAAATGTGTTTTTGGTCTCTTTTCAAAAAATATGCTTTTGGTGAATTTCCCACTACTTGAAAAAAGGGTTAAATTCTCCTAACACCAACTGCTCTATACATAAGTTGCTTAATGAGTTTGAGTGCCGTACCATCTGAACCAACTAATGTTTGTATTACACACATTTTATTGCCTTTTTATTTCTCTTTTCTTTTTCTAGTTTGCATGTAAGTTCAAGCAAAATATACTTGGGTGAAAAAGAATTATATTATGCATATGTTCATAAGCTAGTCATGCAATTTTATCCAAATTAAGGTATAACATCATTTCACAAGCTATTCACCCAAAAAATTTCATCAATTATGCCTCAAGCTAAATAATTTATCATACCAAAAATGCTAAGTTTGAAAGCTTATTCCCAATCATCAAGTCATAAAGAAAAATCAGACTAAAGAATTTTAAGAAGAAGAAATAGACTTTAGAATCACTTGGTTGCAAATCAAGAGCAAAGCATGCAAAAATTTTAAAAATTTGATCAAATATTCAATTACATTAAATTACATTAAAAATTTGAAAATTAACAACATACACCCCCCACACTTAAAACACGTTACCTCAATGTGAGATAAATTTTGGCAGCAGCAAAACAAGAAAAACAATATAGAAAGTTTTAAACATTACTTGTGTTTTGTTGTGTTGCCCTTGGGAGACTCATTATTGGATTTCAAGCGAGTGACATAGATCACCAACCTCTGTGTCTAACTCATTAAGTCGTAGAAAAATTTGGCAAACAATCTCCTCCATACTAGCTGAGATCTTATTGAGTTTGTCATTCAATGCTGCAAATGCTTAAAGCAATATTGGTTTAGTAGTTGCGATAGACTATAGCTGTGAAATGGAAGCTGGAGGAGTTTCAATTGTTAGTTTCTCTTTCTAAAATTTTTTTTTTCATTGGGATAATCAGTCTTGGTAGGCAAAATCCAAAGCTAAGTGCCTCCTTTTTCCTACACAATAATCCTATTTCATCCAAACTTAATAAGTCAAGTGTTAGAAGATCTAAGGCTTTATGGAGATTAGTGGAAGAAGGATCAAAGAGCTTTAGTTGAATGGCTAGATAGGTTACAATGTGACCAAGGATAAGGTACTTTAAGGCTGTGACTGCTACTTTCAACTGAGATGTGATGAAACATCCCAAATGTATTTGCTTACGTTCAACCATGCGATGAAGAAAGAATAACTCAATCCTTATCACTATACCTGGCAAATCGTTCCTACAAGAAAAACAATATGCCAGCAATCTATACAAATAGGTTAGCAAACTATTAAGCAAATATGAGTCCTTAGCAGTTGCAGGGCAATATTTCTTTGTTGAAATGGCAGTGTACTATTCTTATAACTCCTCTGCATTAAACATTTATGGAATATCATAAAACACATCAATATAATCATTAATCACCTCATCAATTCAATTTTAAAAGAGGTGGTGGTAACATACTTCATAGATGTTTTAGGCATGCTTGCATAGGTGTGAGCGCCGGTTTCTATCGAGGCCCAGAGCAAGGCTTGCGAAAGTCACGGACTGGGGACCGCACTTGGAGCGAAAGTGTAGTCTTCCTAAGGGGTTCCCTTAGGGAATGATACGGACTCGAAAGAGTCACAAGGAGTCACCACCGGATGGTTCCGGATTGGTCCAACTGATCCATAGCATGAGTGCTAGTTAAACCCTTCAGAGATTGGGTTTGGGTGGTGGAGATCTATTCTATGAGTTTCCAAAATCAATTTTACCATTTTAGTTGGAATTAATTGTCCTAAGCAGGCAAGCATGCGAACGTAAATATAAGCACACAGCGCGTCATGTGAATTGGCATTGCAAGGTTGCACGTAAAATGTCATATGAAGCTATATGGTATTTAGATGGCATGGCATATGCATGTCATGTGATATAGCGATAAAAGTAACATGGCATATGCATGTCATGTGAGTATGAATGATATATCATATGCATGATATGGCAACCTAATATGTAAGCA
>CANYBF010589530.1:0-13057 GCA_948192965.1 Dalechampia spathulata | reverse complement strand
ATATATATATATATATATATATAATATGAACTATTTTAATACAATTATACTTCTTTTTGTTTTTTACATCAAAAATTAATGAAAATATGAAAAGAAAAAGAAGTATATTTATATTTTTTCACATAAAATATTTTTATAGAGATATGAAATTAAATATTGATTATTAAAAATATAAGAAAGTTGAATAATAATAAGAAAGAAAAATTAAATAATAATCTATTTGAGTATTTTTATAAATAAATATATGAAAATATTTCATTTTACAAGAATATGTCTAGTTTTATAATATATTTTTTAAAAAAGTTATGCATGAATAAAATTAAACTTAAAAATGATATATTCTTATACATTCTTTTTTACTAGAATATATTCTTAGATCAATTAGCATATTATTATATCATAAAACTTTAATTTACAAAATGTCACCTAATATTACACTTTAAAATTGTATCACTTTTAGTCAAAAAAAACATTGATAATCCCTAAAAATATATTTTAAAAAATATAAACCTATAAAATTAATTAAACCTATTTTTCTAATCATTTTATAATTTTTTCTTCTTTTTTCTTTATTTCCTTTTCTCTTCCTCTTCATGTACTATTTCTTCTACTGCTACTTCTTCCTCTTTTGTTGCTCCTCCTTTTCCTCTTCCTCCCCTCATTTTTTTTTAAATTTAATTTAATTTATTTTTATTTTTTAATTATTTATTATATAATTTAATTATTTTGCATTTTTTTGTATTTCTCTTTGGTTTCTTTCGTAATAAATATAAGTAAATAATTTATACCATAATATCATATATCATATATTATATATATGGTGTATATATATATATTTACATATATTTTCAACAGTAAAAGAATAGCAATAAAAAAAAGTAAAAGCATAATTCAAGATAACAATAATAAAAAAAAAGAAAATCATAGTTTCATAAAACTAAAAGAATCATAAATTTCACACCATCATAAAGAGAAGACGTAAACAAAGAAGATTAAAAAAGAAGAATAAGAAGAAAAGAAGAAAAGAAGAAAAATGAATGTTTTAAAAAAGATGATAATTAAAATAAAAAATATAATTAAAGAAAAATATAATTTATTTTAAAAAAATTGACAAATATTTTAACTATACATCAAAATGATATAAAATAAAAGTGAGTTTAAAAAATGATAAATAATATAATTTTTCTGTATTTTTGTACATTTCTTTTATATAAATCAAAATTAATTAGTGGAGTTCAAGTTTAATAAGTAGGAGCACCTGAAGGTGAAAGCCCAAATGAATTAGCTGAACCATAAACTTAGTAGAACAAATCAATATTGAGTGGACGCTGGATTTTCAATTTTACTAGATTTAAAAATTTTGTTTATTTCTTTTTAATATTTTTAATCAAACTATTAAATTAAATTACGTTTCTATTTTATTTATTGCACTTTTTAAAATATTTAAAATAAATAGATTTAATATTTTAATCCTATAATCTCATTATTTTTTAAATATGAAAAATATTAATTTCATTTTTAGACAAATATATTATTAAATATTAATAAAGCCAAATTAAAATTACAATGAATTGTTTTAAATCAAATATCAAAATTAATATGTATAGCAATCCAAGAAATCTCAGTCTTATCTTTTATGGTGAGTGAGCCGGCCCTAGTTCATCACATATGTCTCATCTCTGCCGTTTTCCTTTTGCCATTCAAATCATTGCCAGGAAATACCACAGAGCCTTCAATCTTGAGCACTTTCCTCATCAACCTGTCTTCCCTCAACATCATCGATCCTATCCAGTGAGATCCTGTGGATCTGTCTCTTTCTTTCACAGCTAATAATCTAGTCATTATTTGGTAATTTGATACTTTCTGTTATGCTTCTGTTCTGTCTATTTTGAATCCTTGCATCATGAACAAGTTTAAACGTAATATCAACTGATCACTTATTAGCTTCTTCGAGGAAACGAAGAATGTAAAATGTTACAATATTAATTACTGATTTTAGATATGTTCTCGGTGAAGTTTATTAGCATATCCATCTCGTACTTGTTTGAAATGCTGTTCTCTTACCTGTTAATGTCTGTAATGAGTTGTTGAATTCTGCTTTTTCTTTTTTAGGGATTCAAATATGTTCCAATATTTTGAAATTGGTTCTCACTACTTCATTGAATCGTGAACATAATGGATCTTTGGAAGATTATTGCTGGATTAAAATATAATTGGTATGGGTGGAGTAGGCAAGATAACAGGAGAATATATAACACTCTCATTCATAACAGGAGAATATATCATTCATTGTAACGAGTGTTTATTTATATTGGTGGATGTTATTATTTGTTATTTTTAATATTATTTTTATTAGGCGATAGATAGATGGATATGTTTATGAATATTTTCTAGGTCATACATGAATTAATTTATAGAAATATATGTTATTATTCATAAAATTATTGAAGATGTATATGTTTAAATTCAATCATCTTGCATTATCAAATATCGTGAAGAATTATCTTGTAATTCATGTTATAGGATGAATGGAAAAGAAATCTAAATAAATGCTAATTTTTTTTACATTGTTTGATTTGATATCTATGGATATACGATATTTACGTGTTAATGATTTTAGTTTTTTGGATGCAATTAATTGTTGTGATTGAAAATTTTTTTGTGAAAAAATCTTTAAAATCTCAAAAGTCAAAAAATCAATACATAATGATGTAAATTTTTTCTAGAAAAGATAATTCTAATTATTTCTTAGAATCATATAATTTATTATTGAAATTTTTTTATTTTAAATATGTTATATAAAATTTAAATATATTCAGTTTTTCTTATATTGATTCTCATTACAATACTAATTGCAATATTGAGTAGGATTATATTTTCAAAAATTAGTATAGGTGGAGTAGGCTAGAAATGTATCAATATCATGTCATCATAAGCTTCTATTCATAAATTTTGATTCCTAAAACTCCATCATATGTATTATTCAATATTTCAAAAGGATTGTTAAAAAATATAATATATTTTCAATATATTATACTTCGTACAAGTGCAATGTTGCCTACGAAGAATTACAAAATTGCAGTATAATCCATACAAGTATATATGGATGGATTTTGTGAAAAGCGTGATGTAATTTGAGATTGCTTGAAAGTTAAAACTAGTACTACTTTTCACAAAACAATATTGGGCGAAAGTGCATAAACTTGTAAAAGAAAATAAATGATTGAAGCATTGAAGAAAACCTAAATTGTTAGTTTTATGGATTTCTAAATGATTCGACAAAGAAACACTTGCAATGACTAAGCTAAATGTATCATTAGATACAATATTGTTGGAAATTTCTTGTTAATGATGCCAATATTTGAAGAATTATATGCTTAACAAAATTCACATGGTCTATTAAAAAACCAAACAAAATTCACAAGTGAAAATCCAAAGATTTTCATCAACAAATTAATATAATGAAGTAAATTTCTATAATCAAAGGATTCCACATATATCTCGTAACATAAATGGGAATATTTTAAAATAAGGATTCAAATGACTATGAATTGTCAAGTTTAGCTATAGAAAAACATTAAAAGATCATATCATAATCATGAATGCATACATTTTAAAATCCAAAATTTCAAATATATATTAAGAGAAGAAAATTTTGTTTTTCTCGAGTCCAATTGAACTAGACTTGTTATGACTGTAAGGGGTGGAGGTTTTCCTACTCATGGGTAGAATAAATATTTCATATTTATATTTTATTTATATATTTTTAAGGTATGGTGAAACACTTTGGTGACACATCTAACTATGCCCCTAATTTATGGCTTAGGTGATGTCTGACCTTTAGGAATGATAACAAACACTTGCTAGCATTGTAGTGTAGGATATTCCCCTCCCTACATATAGAACAAGATAATCAAATCGATGTATCAATCATATTCATTAATAAAACAAGGAGTTAAATTTATTTATTCATTGTATTTCATTCTTATTTCTTTGTGCCTTTCTCTCGTATGATATATATACTATCTGAAGAGTTCTTTGTTCTCTTCTAATTAATGTTAAGGATACTCATATATGAGACCTAACTTGACCGTGAATAGATTATTCATAAGGTTTGAAGGTTGGCTTGTGTAGGAAGCATCTTACACGAGTGTTGCACAGGTCCTCGTCGAGGGTTGAAATCTATACCCATAACAATGACAATTACCAAAATATAAAAATCTAATTTTGTTAAATAAGATCTTTAATAAGAAATTTAGAAATAGAAAATTAAAATAATTAAAAAATATCATAAATTGAGCAATGCATCGCAAATGTTATTTCTTAAAAATTTATATAATTTAATGGTCAAAAAATTTGCTTTATGTATTGTAGCTTTAAAAATGTGTTAATTGTATTTATAAAATCATGACATTCTACATATTAAATACAATGTAGCTAAATTTTTAAATATAAGTTTTATTTTCTTCTCATTAACTTGATTTATTAAATATAATGTTGATAAGTATCGTATATTAGAAAGATATTATTTAAAATAGTATTAAAAATAACAATATTGCATGCATAATCTAAATACTTTCATGATGAAATTTATTTTTAATCATTTAAATTTTAAGAGAATTATATTGTTTACTAAAAATTCAAATAATCAAAAAATTATGCTCGCTAGTAAAATATTTAAATATTGTTCATTAATAATACAATCATATAAGATAGTAACTACACTAATTCAACTAAATAAATAACATTATCAAGATCAAATATTCGATAAACTATGTTATTTATTATACATGAAATATAGAAGTGTCTAACAAACAATACGTACAATACCATATATACATGTTTGTGTACACAAATTGTAAAAAATTACTACCATATAATGTTATGATATAAAAGCTCTTCATTTATACTTTCTATTGATTAAAAGGACATTAATATCATCTATGATAGCCATTGCATTCTTTGAAATTCTAACAAGTTAATTTCCAGCAAATCTAATACAATAGATCTCATTCTCACCCTTACATATGAATTCATAGTATTTTTATTGATTTCTTTTATATATAATGATATAAAATATGCCTTTATATTTTTTCAAGCCAATATTTAGATGGAATAACTATAATAATGTTGAATTTACATTTTTGTATTGCAATTATATTGAGTGACTTTAAAGTTTTATGTAAAAGATTAAAAGCTCTTCATACAAAAGTATTGACAATAGGTTGATTAACTTTCAAGGCTTCTTTTATAAATCAACATAGGTAGCCATTTTGCATCCATTTTAAGTATTCAGCAAGAATTCCTCAATCATCAAAAAGCTATGAAACTTTGTATGATATATATTCAATGAGTTGCTAACCTAATGCCATTAATTTTATATAATTTGGATACATATAACTCAAAACATAAAACAATCCAAAACATCATAGAATTTTCTAGTTTTTCAAGTAAAACCTAACAATAAAAATGAGGCTCTTAGAGTATGAATTGGCTTTTGGCAAAACCATGAAAGTTGTAGATCTTATAAAAACATAGGATTTATATGAAAATTAATAAAAAAATTCACACATTTTAGAGCCTAAAATGTTTACATAACAAGTTAGATGCGTGGAAATATTTCAATAACACATAAATAACATTTATAAATAATTTTGTAACTAGATTTTGAGGTATTAAATATTTGATTTAGAAAAATGTTATTTATTACAAAATATAGCTCTTTTTGAGTATTATGATTTTAAAGAAAAATTCATTTAATTTGGAGTTTAGAGTAAGAAGTTATTTTTACAAAGTTTGGATTATAAGTTATTCCAAAATTTTCCAACAATCATCCTAAACTTACAAATACATTTTACAAGTAATTTAACATAACTTTTGGTAATAAATCCACACCTAACACATCAAATATATATATACTTGCCTTAGAGAAAATTTCCAACCTTTATAAATCTCACACTCCACCAAACAAGCTTCTAATGGAGCATAACCAATTGGATGAATCTAGCAAAAACCCATAATCTAAAGCACACTTGATTACTATTTCTTAATATACCATAAATAGTATGTGGGTGGGTTATCAGGCCCAACCTACAGTTGTTTAGAGCAAAGAGTGATCTTCTTGATGGGCTCCCTCAAGGAATGAACGTACCCTTATAAGGTCATAAATGAAATTACTACCTAAATGGTTTAGGAAAATGGTTCAACCAACCTATAATATAAGTGTTAGTTAAACCTTTTAAAGATGGATTTGGCAGTGATAATCTATTCATACAAATTTCATAGTTAATTTTACTATATTAAGCAATTAATTATTCTTAAGCAGGAAATTTGCATTTATAAGCTTGAATAAATCATATGAACAAAGTAGTATGATAACATAAATAAAGCATAATAGCAAAATAAAAGGCAAATCTAGTAGAATAGGAAAAAGGAATCAAGGAAACATGCTAGAATGAATAAATAATTATAAGTAATAAATGGAGGGTTATGAATAAATAACTTATTCTATTATAAATTGGTCTTTATAAATAAAAAAATTAGACATTAGTTAATGTCTTAAAGCCTTTGTTCAACAATATAAAAAATCAACTTTAATCAACATGAGCAAAAAATATATGAATAAAATATTATAATTTAATATGAAAATAGTAATTTGGGGATTATCCTAATTAATTTAAGCTTGCTAAATTTAAGTTATTGGTAAGCTTAAATATTGTATAGGAATCTCTTAAGAGTCAAAAAGATATGGTGAAAAATTATATTTTAGGACAAATGAGATATTTTCAAGCACATAGATTGTAATATACATAGTAACTTATAGAGGATCAGTTACGATGTGCATTCCTTACAAAATTTAATGTGTAATACACATTGAATAATGTGCAACATACATTACAAATTGAAAGTCTAGTAATGCAAATTTAATTGGAAAATCTAAAATATTATTAAGAAGTTTAGTTTTTGGGCAAAAATGAAGGGAAAATTTGTAAAAGAATGTCCCTATATTCAACATGTATTGCATGTTATGAAAAAAGCAATGTGCATCCCACATTAGGCAATATGTGTCTTATGCTACATAGAAAAATGTAACATGCATCAGATGTTATTAGGTAGATTATAAAAATTAAAGCAATAAGATGAAGAAAATGTAATATCATGAAGAGGGTGTAATAAGTACAAGAAACATAAGCTTTCAAAGCTTATTCAAGGTTGGATCTTTGAATATCTTGATTCTAAAACATTTAGGAAAGAAAATTAATCCAAAAATTAATCATAATTAAGTATAATTAGTTATTAGTTAGTTTATGATAATATCTTAGTAGAGTTTTAGTGTTTTTAATCAATTTCCACTTAACCTTTATAAAATACCTACTAGGTATTTATAATGTTTAGTAGGAAACAAGAATTTTCAAGTTTATGATATGATAATGTCTACCTATAGTGTAATGTGCACTACATGTTGTATGCAATATGCATTATACATTGCATAATATACTATGCATATTTCCCAAAAATGGCAATATGCATATACATTAAGTAATGTATAACCAAAATTGCATTACAAGTAGTCTAAAAGTTCATTTTTTTTAGCTTAACTAGCTTAATTTTTAAACTAATGGTCCCCTTAATCAAAGTTGTCACATCCTCTAGTTTTGCATGATTATCTATACTTTTGAATGTCTAATAATTGCTACTTTTGGATTAATTTATACATATATTATTAGAAGGATCATACTAAAATAAAACATTTGAATTAAAGGGAGAGTTAAGGGAGTATTAAATATGGTAAATTATGGGAATTCAATTGATGGTTAAATAATTTAAATATAAATTTAGAAATTTGCATATGTGAGTAGAATATTGGAGTTATTATGTCAGCTTATGTACATATTTATGAATTATGCATTAAAGGTAAATTAAGTGATTGAATTAGGAGGGTAGGGAAGTTGGTTAGTAAGTTAAATGTCTTTGGTTGACTTTTGCTTCATATTTTAGATGATAGAAATTAAAAGAAAAATAAGAAAAGAATGTTAGGCATATAAGTCCAAGGATTGTCACTTGAAAGGTAATCATAGAACTACTTTAGCTTAGGTGATGGATTTGATAAGTACTACTTAAAATTATAAGGGAATTAAAAGATTTACAGCTTAAGTAGACTTATGACACTCATATATACAATCATAAAGGTGTTAGGTAGTAAAGGGAAATAAAATGGAAGGGGAAGTTAGTGATATATATTAATAAAGATTGGTGTTACTTAGAGGAAGAAGCTATTACTGAATGAGTGTTATACACATCTATTTTAAATTTAGGTAAGTTAAGGTGTTGACCTTTAATTTTCACCCATGATCCATTGATCGAAACTTAAAATGTCATGTTTTATGCCCACAAAGCACCTATTTTAGCATTATTTATTTGTTAGAATAGTTGACTTGTGTACATTTCCTATTTTGTAGGTCAAAAATGATGAGTTTTGGAAAACGTGCTTAATTGGGAGTTTTTAGAGCATATGTGGATTTTAGAGTTTCGGGAAACAGCTTGCGAGCATAAGACAGGGTGAAACAACCTGTCAGAATTGCATTTTGGGAAGAAGAAGTTGAGTTAAACTCAAACTCTTACGAGCTGAAAGCAGATAAGGCTTGCGGGCATAAGGGACACCAAAACGACAACATCTGGACAGTTTTGGAGATTGGACGAGGACGAGTTTTAGTTGCACTTAATCTCCTTAAGCTGGATGAAAAATTGATTGGGAACAATGCAAACTCTTTCATTTGAAGATTAGGATTATTAATTATTTCTTTATTTTATTTTATTTATTTTCCCTTCCTCCTATAAGTAGGGATGTATGTATGGAGGAAGGGGTGGCTAGTTTTAGTTCAGTATTTGCTACATTGTTTGACCTTTTTAATTTAATTCCAAGTTTTTATTTTCTTTATTTTTATTTTTATTTTATATTTATGATGATTTTGCCCATGATGCTAGGCTAGGCGATTGTTTTTCCCAATTAGAAGTAATTCAAGTCATTCGTTAAATGATTATGTGAGATCTAAGTGATCCTAATTCCATTTGCAAAGCACTATTATCTCTAATTCTGAGTCGCATAGAACCATTGTTGTTCCTAGAGCATGTAAATAAGGCCTATTGCATGTTTCTAAGTTCTAGCATATTGCTAAGTAGGTTGTTTGATATGGAAAAGTCACTCGACTTGTTGGAGTGGTAAAGCAGGATGCTATCCTTGTTGCTATTTATGGTAGTACTTCTGTGGGTTAGAGGATCTAGTTTGAATACGAGGGATGCTGGGTCGCAACTGTTAACTAGAGTCTGGTCTTCTTAATTCTTAATGCAATTTCGGGATGACTTAGTGAGAATCTATTTCCACCTTGTCTATCCTGGGATTAGAGGCATTTCATAGAGCTTGTTTCATGGCGTCTTACAAATAAGGGAAGATTGGGGCGTTCGAGACTTGCTCGGCAAAGTATAACCGGCTTAATGCCATTATTGCCTTTGGACTATTATTGAATCCGTGACCATATTCAATTAATGAATACTTGATACTTTCAGTTGGGAGAATTACCTTTTATTGATTTTCTCCAATTGATTTTATCTATTTTATTTGTTTCTTTGTTTATCTTAATTACTTTCTGATTCACTTTGTTTACTTTTAAATGCAAAGAATTAAGTGAGGTGAAGCTATCTCTGTGGGATTCAACCCTTACTTCCACTGCTACAAAATTATAATTCCAACGTGTGGCTTGTAAGGAATTAATTTGACGGAAGCGACACCCGATCAAATTTTGGGGCCGTTGCCGAGGACGGTAATAAAAATTTTCTTAATTCTTTGTTTAGGACTCGATCTTCTATAGGTAATCTTAGCTTTGATAAAGAAATCGAGAAAACTACAAAAAGATTGAGGAAAGAGGTGAAACTTAGAAAATCTACCTCAATTTCGGAGAGTTTTTGTGCCCACGAGGAAACAACCAGTGACAACACTGATAGCGAGAGCCATAACGAAGCTGTTATGGCCATAAACAATGAGTAAACTCTCAGACAAATGGTTGCTATGCCCATAGTTTAGTCCCCACTCTGTATCACTTATGAGGACATAATAGGACCCCTCAAACTTAAATCTGGACTCATACAACTACTGCCTACTTTTATAGGCCTAAAGAATGAAGATCCATATAAATACTTGAAGGAATTTCACATTGTTTGCACAGGTGTGAAGCTGCAAGGTGTAAACCTTGAACATATTAAACTTAGAGCTTTTCCCTTTTCTCTTGCAGATGTTACCAAAGATTGGCTCTATTACGTGCCCTCAAGAACTGTCACAACATGGAATGAGTTGGCTAGATTATTTTTGGATAAATTTTTTCTGCCAAAAGAGCTGCCTAAATCAGGCGAGATATATGTTCCATTTGGCAGAAAGACATGGAAAATCTTCATGAATATTGGGAACGTTTCAAAAGAATGTATGCATTGTGGCCACAATACGGGATCATAAAACAGAACCTGATATAATATTTCTATGAGTGATTATTACCAATAGAAAGGAAGATAATGGATGCTGCGAGTGGAGGAGCTATAGTGAACAAGACACTTCAAGAAGCTCGTAATCTAATTGATATAATGGCTGCTAATGCTCAATCCTTTAGCACCGAAAGAGAATAGCTTAGAAAGGTCCATAAGGTAAATGTTTCCAACCTTGAAAATCAAATTAAACAGCTCACATCTGTTGTGCAGGAACTTGCGACCAACATGAAACTAGCAAGAGCTTGTGGAATCTGTACTCAAACAGATCATGTGACTGAACAATGTCCCTCAATTTAGGAGGAGGGAACTGGGGAACAAGCGAATGCTGTTGGAGGATTTCCAGAACCACCCCAGAGGAAATATGACCCTTTTTCTAAGACATACAACCTAAGTTGGCGAGACCATCCCAATCTGCATTATAGCAACCAACAGTCAAATTTTCAGCAGAAACTGAACCAACAAAAGCCTCCAAGTATGTCTCTAGAAGATGTTATGAAAAATTTGACAACTAATGTTCATGCTTTTCAGCAGAATGTTCAGTAATTCCAGCAAACCGTGACTCAAAATCAGTAAAATACAGACACAAGGGTAAAGAATATAAAGAATCAGATGTCTCAAATGGTTACTATTTTAAGCAGAATTGATTCATAAGGAAAACTTTCGTTTCATACAGAAGTTAACCCCAGAGAGAGTGTCAATGTTGTGACACTGAGGAGTGGCCAAACACTCTCTGAAGCTGCTAAAAAAAAGCTAAAATTTAATGAGGAAAAGGAGCTAGAAGTTGACGGTAGCAAGGAAGGAGAGAAAGGAGAGCAAGAGGAGAAAGCCAAAGATCATGAGAAGGTAATCCAGCCTGTGATTAATCATTGCCCATTTCCTGAGTGATTAGAAAAGACCAAACGTGAAAAGGAGCAGAAGGAAATTCTGGAGACCTTCCACAAAGTGCAGGTCAATATTCTATTGCTTGAGACCATAAGATAGGTACCCAGGTATGCCAAATTTCTCAAAGACTTGTGCATCAATAAACATAAATTAATTGGCTTTCAACAGGTGAATATGAGTGAAACTATTTCGGTAGTAATTCAGAGGAAAGTACCATCAAAATGCAAAGATAAGGGAGTTTTCACAATCCCCATTATGATCAGTGATATGGGTATAAGGCACGCTATGTGCTATTTAGGAGCCTCAATTAACATTATGCCCATAAGTGTGTATGAATCTTTGAATGTAAGTCCACTGAAGGAGACAGGTGTTGTGATTCAATTGGTGGACAGATCAACCATATACCCAATCAGAGTTTTGGAGGATGTGCTAGTGAAAGTTAATGAATTAATTTTTCCTGCAAATTTTTATGTCATGCAGATGGACAGTAAAACTTCCCCAAAGTCATATGATCTCTTGTTAAGAAGACCTTTCCTGATAACCGCTCGAACCAAGATTGATGTCCATGAAGGGATGTTGACCATGGAATTTGATGGAGAGGTGATAAAATTCAACATGTATGATGCTATGAAGTACCCTCCAGAAGTCTTCAACGCCTATGCTGTGGGTATAATCGAGCCATTGACGAAGACGAACTTGGAATAGCACTCAACAATGCCAAAGATGATAAAGAGATGCTATTTTTAAATGATGAAGTGTTACATGCCATTGATGAATTGAATGAAGAACCTGAGATTGAATGAAATTTTGATTTAAATAAGCCTTACACTAAATTAGTTCGTTCAACCTTGCAGGCACCCGAATTGGAGCTTAAGTTGTTGTTACACCCACCTAGAGACCCTAGGAGTTATGTATTTATGCATATGAATGTGTAGATGAATGGTAGGATTGGATGAGTTATGTTTTGTATATGTGATATGAATGCATGTTGGATGATTATTGTGTGTTGTAATGTGTGTGTATGAATGTATAATGAGGATATGCATATTTGCTTTAGGTGGTTGATTGTGTGTCGCCGCCTTATCGGGAAGCGTGTCTTCTTGGTTGGATGAGGGACGATGAGTATTTATGCTTAGGATTTTGATTGGAAGTGTGGTTTAGAATGATATGAGCATTGAGACAGGTTTTGGGCGAATTAGGCTTGCCAATAGGCAAGATTGTGCATTTTCTTCCTAAATAGTTTCTGTAACGACTCGTGAAGCGTCATCACGACTCGTTACATAAGGTTTTGTGTTGATTGTGTCGTTACAGAGAGTATCGTGCTCGTTCGGACAACTTTTACCTTGGGTGCCTTGCTGTCACGAGTCGTGACAGAGGCTGTCACGAGTCGTGACAGAGAGTTACACGTCACTATTTTGACTTTTGGGGCACATTGAGCTTCTTTTATAAGCTCCATCCTTCATTTTTGTTAAAAGCTACAACACGAACGTCCCTAACCCTATTAAACCTCCATTCTAACTTTCCACACACACGAGAGTGAGAAGTGGAAGTGAGAAGTGAGAAGAGTCAGGGTTAGAAGCTTACACTAGAGGTTGCTTGTGATTGAAGGTTTGTGCTAGCTTTATGTATTTGGCCCCTATTG
>CANYBF010589467.1:0-20576 GCA_948192965.1 Dalechampia spathulata | reverse complement strand
CTCAATTGTGTATTCATGTCCTTTCCCATACGTACAACCATTATTTATAACTGCAAACATTCCTAACAGAATGGCAATGTCTAATAGCTATAGCAGTTTTTGCCCAGTAACAGAATAGTATGTGGAGAAGCAAATAAAATTCAGGTAGCCTCCTTTTTATGCTTCCGTTGATACGTAACAAGTTGTTTTGGTTATGATGTAGAATTGAGATTTCTCTTTAAAGCCATGTAAGGGTTCAAGTGTAGTTATATATGCTGGTTATGGTTAGAACAAGTATGTATGTAAGATAGAAAAAAAAATCTAATTATCATGTATAGCTAGGAAATTTTGAGGTAAAGTTATGATTAAAATTGAGGTGAACATAATAAGGATAATTAATTTTAATTATTGTAAGTATCATATAATGAAGTTGGGATACTATGGATTTAAGTTAGGCAGCATAAGACAATTTAAGTGATATAAGTTTAAGTAATGAGTTTATGAAATCATAGTAAGTAGATAAAAGATAATTTAGGAAATAGAATTTTGAGTATACTTATGGACTTTGAAAAATAATTTGATAAATTTTTAATTATATCCTTTAGAGTTATTCTGCAGAGTTTATGGTAATTTTTTAGTTTATGAACTTAAATGAAAATCAATAGTATTTGTATTGTTGTTCTGATATAGATATACACGATTTGATGCATGTTCGATAATTATGTACAATATTCAAAGGAAATTGATTTCACTGGGGAAATGGATGAAAAAGGTTTTCATGAATACCATCTGTCAACTTTTTGATGGAGACGATGTCTAGCGAAGTATGCAGAGGATTTCCACCTTGTTCATCCACTATGACTAAAATATTGGTTGAATTATTTAGGAATGCTCGAGGAATATGATATCTGCCACCAGAAACAGTCATTACTCAATTAGTATTCAAAATTCAATAACAAAATACATTTTGTAAGTTATTTTAGTATATGGTTGTTTATTGTTAAAAATTTATATAGCATTTTAAAATTAAATTATTTAGTAAAATAAATATTCAGATTAATCATCCAATTGATTATACAAGTAACCAATGAGTAAAATACTAGAAATTAAATCTAAAATTAATTTTTCATAAAATATCATTTTAATCTCTAAATTTTAGCCTCTAAAAAATAAAATAAAATATTATATTATTGAATAATACAATAAAAAATAATGTCTTAACATAGTAAATTTGATTGGGGTGTTTAAACCAATTCGAATCATTAGCTTAGTTTAAATTTCATATAAATTGATTTTAAAACACTAATGTATACTCACAGTGATTGTGAAGGATGGGCTTTGGGTGTAAGAAAAGAAGTCCAGTAGCGACCAATGCTTCGTCCATTGACCCATGCCTCGCCTTTGCCCATTGTTGCAAGGTTTAACACCACCGGGTCATTTCCTTTAGGCGTCTCAAATTGTAACTGCAGTGTATACATGCTCTCATGTCTTTCATTCTCATTTATGAAAATATGATGCTTATTTAAACATGTTGTACAGAATTCTACCTTATACCAAGTAAGCGGTTGAGCAGTGGAATTGTCGATTTCACTCCACTCAACCTTGTCCATATTTTCTTGGCTGTATATTTGCATGGTCTCTCCAAGCAATCCAACCTGTTTTTATAAACTCAAATTAATAGTTGATCAATAAAAGAATACATCGAAATTTATTAATTATTGTATAACCTGATATCCCCATTCGTAGTTCGTAAAATTATACGACTGCTTTTCGTCGGTGCATTGGATTTCAACCCTGCTTAATCCAGCATATCTCTTCTCTAAAAATGGTCCAGAACCCTTTCTCCAATTTAGCAAGTATGGAAAATAAATACTTATTATACATTAAAATAATCCAACATTTAATGTTCTTTTAACGTTAAAAGAAAAGGCTAAAATAGAAATAAACTATTGTTACCGGCAACCCAACCATAACGCTAAGTATTGAGATATTATTGCTGGTTTCATCATCGTTCAGGGCAATTGGGACCTCCATGACGAATGGACCTTTGTCAGTTTTACTTCCGTGTGCTGATCCTGTCAACCGGAAATTATTTGGAATTTTAAAATTTAATTAAAATTATTTGAATGGTATAAAACTAGGATTATATCTGAGTGTTAGGATTCATATATAGATGACCTGAGAAATTGTCGTTGACAAAAGCATACGCCACGTGTGCAAGAGACTCCACATGAAGAAGAGGTTTGGAGCATGATGCATTTGGTTGAAAGCTGTTACAGGCAAATAATTTGAATTAATTTTTAAAAAATGTAAGATGCAATTCTCCTAATTTTAATATTAAGAAAAAGAAATTACCTGAAAGTATACCAGAGATAATCTGATATATCTTTGGTTGTATTCATGTGCTCCAACAAAGAGTTTGACCTTATTGTGGTTTCTAAGTAGTTGGGAATGGTGTCTACGTATCTTTCCCATTTATCAGCAACGTTAAACTTTTGACTGGCTGTTGCGATTCTTCTGTTTGTCTCTGCATTTACCTGTAAAATTCTATCTTTCAATGATATGATTACAGTACATTTATCCGGAGAAACAAAACTAATCAACATTTTGATATATTAAACATTCATTATTGGTGTTTTTTTATCTTTTTCTTTGAAGCTCTCAAACTGTATATCAATCATCAAGCGTCTGCCACCATTCTCAGTCCAAATGTGAATCGCCTTCTCTATTATAGCAAGAAATTAGCCGTTGGAAAGGTAAGATACCTACCTTGGCAGTGTTAAAGGCTATGGTTTCACAGTCGGGCAAGATACTGATGGACTTTGGAAGCAATTCAAATGATTTATTTCTGAATTCAACAGTTGCCTTGATTGAATCATTATTGACAAGAAATGCAGCACAATCTTCCTTTACTTCAAAAACGTATGCCTGCATGTAATTATGAAATCAATTGTCTGACGAATTGTTAAAGTAAATGTCAATGAATTGACTAATTAAGCATCCTAATGACCTGTTGAAATTGACCCAATGAGAAATTGGTTTGCATTCCCTCAAGTAAAGTTGTGGAACAGGATTTGATCGCGGCATGCAACTCCTTCAGATGCCCCCATTTTGGCTGCCTAATCAGACCTGAATTTTTATAAAAGTAAATAAATATAATAGATAGTCCCTAACTGATTGAAAATCAATCCAGATAATCCACAGAAAACTTCTAATAATTCGATTAGGATTTAATGAAATCTTTAACTTGATTAAAATTGAATTAACGAGTTAGTTAAAATATGGATCAAAAGCAGAAATTATATATAACAATCTTCTAATAAGATAACAAAAGACTTGATTACTACTCACCATATTCATCAAGAGGAGCTTGATCATAATAACCTGTAATGACATACGCTGCTGCTGTTCTGCCGAAATTTGTTCCACCATGGTACTAATGGATGAAGAAATATAACGTTTTACTGAACAAAAGTAGAATATGAATAATTTAAGCATTTAATTCAGGTGTTATACACACCATGTAATAATTGACGAAACTCCCATTTCTTGCAATGAAAAGGGCCACATGAAATGCAATGTCTTGAGCTGACCTTATGTATACTTCTCCCCCGTACACTTGATAGCTTCATTACGTAAACAATTCAGTACAAAAAATGACATGTTTAGCAGGTATGTTGCCATGGTTATATTAATGGGTAAACCAAAAAAATGGACAAATGCATGATTATCTTTTGTAATTTAAGCAAGTCCAAAACTTCAATTCTAATCAATACTAATACTAATAATAAATATTTAAAGGTTTAGAGAGATGATGATGTGCCTTGCAACTCTAAACACATGTTTACATCCTTGGTTCGTTGTTTCTATCTGGTTTTTTTTATTTTTATTATTTTTATATTTACTTACCATTATTTTTCAGTTGCATTCTTTGTGGTTGTTAATTTTTCATTGAAAGGAGAAGGAAAGGGTAAGCGCTTACAACGATGTCCAATTCTCAGTCCAAAGTGATGGTTTATTAGGAGAGTTAGGCCCTGCAAAAGTTTCTCCACATTTCATCCCATTGCATGTATTAATCTGCAACAGATATGGGTTTCTTATTAACATTGATATTTTATGAGTACATAGGTAGGAATTCTACACTAACCACTGGATCAGGAGCATCCATTTGCTTGCACATAATCCATGGAACACCTGTCTGGAGGTCAACTCCCATTTTGGCTGCCCAGCGGACGTATGCCTTTCCTTTCTCGTGGAAAGATGCTTCAACGTTTCCATATTCATTCTCAATCTGTGCTTTTTGTTTTATTGATATTAGATTAGATTTACACTTAAGTTTCTATTATAACATCATGTTACATTTTCTTTATTTACCTGTGATAATATTATTGGTCCTCCTTGTGATGCATATAGTCCTTCCAATTTCATCATATTCACTATTTTTGTAGTAAAGTTTTGCATGTAAAACTGCAAACATAAAAAACAGAAAATCAAATAGGAACTTTGATGAATAGCATTGTCAATACTTTTAGCAAACCTTAAATGGAGGAGGAAGCTCCCGCATACCTTAAATGGTCCATTATCTGTTCGATAAACGATGCCAGGAACATCATGCAACCAAAATGGAAAACCCCTGCAAAAATTGCACACATATAAATTGATATGATCCAAATATGATCTGCTCTTCCAAATGAGCCTAAGTTTTAGGTTCATTATATTACTAACCCTTTCTTACAATCAAGAAGCTTCACCAAAAAATGAATTGTGAGTATATTAGGTAAATCTCAAATGAGATAATTCAAATATTTTAATCTCATTATAATTTTATGATTTGGTGTATTTTAATAATTTTAAAAAATAATGTAACTCTTGCAGAAATTCAAATGTTTTGAACAATTTAATTATTTTGCCTTTATTTTTTTAGTATGTACAGTTTAATTAATATGCATAATTTAGTTAATTATTCTTTATTCAGTCATTTAATCAATTAATCACTTAAATATATTTTAATTGATCGGATGAATCAGTTAATTGATGTTATACTTGGCCCCTTCAAAACAATGTATCTAGCTCTGTAAATGATCCACTAGACGATGATCTAATTTTGTCTTAGTGCTATTGACCCACTCAATAATATTACTCCTACTTAATGACCTGTATGTGAAATAAGTATATTATCTTTTGTTAACATATTGCATAAATTCATTATTTTCAACAAATATATTAATATATGAGTATAATATTTATTCATTAAGGAAATGATGAAAATAATTTACATTATAACATTAAATGAATAAATTAATATAAAAATATTTTACAATATATTATATAACAAGATGATATATTCATGACAGTTGATAGTGTAATATAAATACATTTGTACATACTAAATATTGTATAAATTTTTCATTATTTAAGAATTAGATGTCAAGTCATAAAATGTTTTATTAAGCATCATAAAAGTTAAAAATTATGACATCATAATATATATAAGTTTTCAAGTTATCTTGGTTTTAAAGAACTTTCTAAGTTGATTAGTTTACATACCATAATTTCATTTTTTTTTTCAGTTTTCCTAATGTATATAAATGTAAATATATATAAAATAATAATAAACTTAAAATACTATCAGAAATTCTATTATTATTATTATTATTATTATTATAATAACTATAAACCAATATGAGTAATATATTACCATGATAATGTTAATTTTATTTTATATTGATTTCTACCATAAAATTAACATGTAAAATTAAATATTAATTTATGATAATAAGGTCAAAACTATAGTATTATATTATGAAAAAATTAATGAAATTACTAGTCTAATAAAATATAATAATTCTAAGAAGTTATAAATCTCAAATGATCTCCTTAACTAGCCAAGTAATGATAACAAATAATGAAAAGGATTATTAGTATAGTGGAATTGAATATCATTGTATTGTAATATTATAAAATAAGAGAAAAATCAGTAAGTCCCATTGCTAGTAATCTCTTAAGGTTTCAAGCACCATAATTAAAATGTTACTAGACTATAGATAAATAGAACTTGTCAAATGTTGGGGTGACTGCCTCACTGAATGGCATGTCAAGTATTTTCTACCCAAGATTTTACCCCTTATTACTAGTGATGTGTGTAAAGCTATAATCTTTTTCTAATTACGATGTGCTTGAAAGATCTACGAATGAAACAAATATTAACCTATCCATCCAAGATAATATCTTATTAGCTCATGAATTATTTTATTTCCTTTATAGAAATCACTCCCAAGTGATTTCATAAGACCCTCAAGGTTGATATTTACAAAGCGTATAATATAGTTATTTGGTTTTTTTTTTATTGAAAATATATTGAGGCATATGGGCTTCATGGAATAATTCATTTCTTGGATTATATCTTGTATCAAATCTATAACATATAGGGTTACGTTAAATGGCTCTCCTTCCTACTTGTATTATCAACCTTGAAAGAGCTCTTCATTAATTAGAAAAGCTCTAAAGAGGGTTCTGTCTCCTTACAGGGTACTATTGTTCTGGATACTAAAGCCACACTTAGGTCTCCTTTTGCTTTTTCTATTTTGTTTGTCAAAAAGTTAGCCTTTTCATGGGTTGGTTGCCCTCATTTCAATTTATTTAAGCTAGGATTATACTTTTATAACTTTAAAAAATATAATTTATTAAAATTTACTTTCTTATATATTTTGTATTAATTGATTTAGTTGGTATCTAATAACATAATAACATAAATCAAATTTAGATAAACTTTATCATTACTTTTTATAAATAATTCAAATGCTACTATAATAAATATTTAAAAATGAAATTACAAATACGCTCTTCAAATAATAATTTTAATACTTTTATTTTAAAATTTAATGTGATACATAATTAAAAATAATACATACATGCCAATTGTCTTGCAAACGATAATTCTAGATTATTTTAAACATAATTATAATATTAAAATTAAATATTCAATCAAACTTAACCTATAATCCGATGATTATAATTTTTTCCTATAAATTTGTTTGATCCATTATTTGAAAAATTTGATCAACAGTTTAGGATTGCTTCTCTAATAATTTAGAAAAGTATAGTTTACATAAACATTATGGTAAATATTTTTGATTCAAATTTGAATAATATGATTAATATATTAAGATATTTAATTAGAGGATTAGTTATAATTTATATTTCTCATATTATTCTATATTTATACACATTAAAATAAAAAAAATTTATCTACTTTAACATTTTTTTTAAAGTAATAGATGAACTCAATATTAGAACTTATAAACTAAAGCAAGAAAAAAACTAGCATTATGTAATGTATTTGATGTAAATATTAATCGCTAGATATGTTGTTATATAAAAATTAAAAAAGTAATAATAATAAACAAATTACAAATATGTTATTGCATTTTTGCTTTTTTGGAACTTAACAGTTTATAGTTTGAAAACTAATTAACGAATTTAACATTATAAAATTGATGTGGATGTGCATTAATTAGCTTGATTTGTTTTGATCTTGTTTATATATTAACCTTTTCTTATTACAAGCTTTACAAGTACAAACTAAATAAGGTCTAATTTAATAAATTTAATTGGAATAAACTTTTAATCCTGTAATTGTGAATATGCTAAAATTAACCCAAGTATGCAAGTATTATTTTAAGATAGATTTTCATATTCAGATGTATTCAGATAGATCCATTACAAAATTTAAGATCTTTAATAAAATACTGTCTGCGGTGGTAATTATGTATAAATTAATTACATATGTATGACATGTTAATTTCAATAATTCACAAATTATTTATTATTGTTTGTTTTAATATAAAGTAGCAAAATATTAAAACAATAACATTTATAGTTATAGTAGGAGTGTGTGTATATGATTAGTTCAATTGAAATAAAGATAATATGACTTTTTTATTAATTAATTTATCTATAAAATAATTTAATATTTAATTTAAAGTAAAATTCATATACACTGAATTAAAATAATGTTTTTAATTAAAATAAATTTTAATTTCTGCTAATCTGATAAAAATTTATATTTATATTGAAATAAAATTTTATTTATATCTTTTTCTTATTATATTTGTCGAGAAGACTATCTTTCATGCTCTTAATCTGGTATTCTTATTATTATATGTGGTTAATAGGCAAGCAGACAATAGAGTTTAATATATATAATGAAATGTAAAAGATTAAGCAAGTAAGAGAAAGAGGTTAATCACAAACCCATAAGTCCATTCACTTTCGATGAAGGGACCAATCCTCAGGCACACATAAAGACCTTGTGCTTGAATCTCCTTTATAAATTTCACCAGATCATATCTTCCACTGAAATCATACTTCACAGCCCCACAAAATTTTAGACATGCTTTTAACGTAAACTTTTAATATGGGTAAGAGATAAGAGCACCCAAACCATTTGAGTGAGGTTTTTCTAAATGCTTCAAAAACATCTTCAACTTAATTAAAACAAGTGTGAAATGGAAAGAATTCACTACCATATCTTGGTTTCCTTGTAGGAAACAAAGAACTACAAATAGATATTGAAAAGGTGAAATTCATACAAGATTAGCTTTAACTAAAAAATATCATCGATGTGAGAGGCTTCATAGCAGATTCTTAATGTATTAAAAATCTCTCTCTGATAGTTGATTCTGTATATGAGTTAATAAAAGCTAATTGATGCTTCAAGTGAACTTAGAAATATAAGGACGTTTCATCTTTTAAAGAAGAAGATATACAAGGTATATGTCTTAGCTTTTCCAAATTTGCAAAAATCATTTGAACTTGAGGCTGGTGCATTTGAATATATTATGGGTGTTGTATTAATGCAAGAAGGAAGACCTATTGCTTACTACTTTGAAATGTTTCAGGATCATAAAAGAACTATCTAACTTATAACAAAGAGTTTCTTGCCCTACACCAAGTTGGGAAACATTGGTTTATGCATCTTTTGGGCAAGGAGGCAGTAGTTTACATTGATCATTGACCCTTTCAATATCTTTAAACCTAATCTAGGTTATAATAAGCTTGCCATATAAAGTTGATCACTTACCTCCAACAGTTTAACTTAGTCATCAAACACAAAAAGAGAGTTCATAAATATTTTCTCAACCACCTATAATAACTCTTTATTTGTCTATTTGTCTATAATGATGGAGATTGAACTAATTGTATATGATAAATACATGAACATGTATCATGATCTTAATTTTGGTGATATTCAAATATGATAGAAATGGAGAAACCGTTAGAGTTCATCTTATGAGATGGGCTACTTTACAAACGTTCATAGTTATGTGTTCTAAGAGAAAAAAACCATATTAAGTGAGTACAATAAGTTTATACTTCAAGTGTAGTTGGTTGCTTTAGAGTAAATAAGATTGTCCAAAATTTCCATGATATATCTAGTGGCCACGAATGCAATGGAATGCAACACTTTTCATTAAAGGTATGTATTATATAGGACTTTAAAGCCATCAAATTGAAAAGTTAGACTTTATACTCTATTGTCATTTTCAAGTAGACCGTGAGAAAGCATTACTATGAGCTTTACATGGGAGGTCTTCCAACTACTAAATGAGAGTATGACTACCTATATGTAATTATCAATAGATTCTCCAATATGACAAAAATAATGCCTGCAAAAAGATGATCATAGGAAAAAAAAAATAACTAAATTGTTCTTCAAGGATGTTCTGACATATTTTAGGTTACCAAACTCTATTTATCATATCATGATACTCATTTTCTTGGTAACTTTCAAAGATTATTATGTCTATTATGAATATAAAGTTCAATTAATGTACAATTATTCATCCTTAATTGATACAAAGTGAAGGATGATTTCCAAGTGAGAGATATAGTGTGGATACACTTGGAAAAGGAGACATTGAAAGGAGAAGGTAAGAAGTTGAAGCATATACATTATGATCCTTTTAAACTACTACAGAAGGTTGGTGACAATGCATTCTAGCTATAATTACCAAGTTATATGGACATGTATTTATCCATTAATGTTGAAAATCTGAACCTTTTAAACTATCCATGTTAGATGATGAACCTGAAGAAGTTATTCCTTCAATGAATGATATATATACTAACAATGGGATCCTGCCACTCAAAGACCCCCATCCTTTAAAGAAAAGTCACTAAAACATTTCTATGATAAAGAGAAAAAGCACACAGACCTAAAGCACAAGGAGAAAGGAAAATCTACATTTTTTTTTTATCTTGAGTTTTAAGATAAAATATGAGATGGATTTTCGTAAAAGGAGACTATTAATGAAGAAAGATCTTATGGATAGTTATATTTCTATTTTTATACATAACTCTTTAAATGAATGACTTATTTTGAAGGAGATTTTACATACGTATAATGTTTAAACAAATTGTACTAAGTTTAACTTTTTATTATTTTTAAACATACTTTTGCACTTATACAAAGGAATTTGCATATAGTGTAAAAGGTTGAAGACAAATAAGTCTTTCTATTTTTATAATATTTGTTTAAGAATTATCAAATTTATAATATTCTCTTATGGATCATATTATTTTATATGAATATTATCACTATTAAAATATTCTTTAATTTTTTATTATTATAAGAATAAAATATAAAAGTAATAATTTTTTAGATATTTCCAACTTGATTCAATATATTTAATTTATAACTAAATAGTTTGGTAAACTACATTAAAATTTTAAGTTACTATTCCATAATAATTTTTAAAAATAAAAGTAAATGAAATATTATATATATAATTATCAAGATTTATGGTACATGAATAGTTTTATAAGTAAGTTAAGCAATTAAATGGAGATAAGTTGGAAATGGAAGAAGGAAGAAGGAAGAAGGGGAAAGAAACTAACTTGGCCAGGTTGAGGCTCGTGGAGATTCCAGAAGACATAGGTTTGGATGACATCGAGTCCCCCTTCCTGTGCTTTCGCAATTAAAGATGGCCACATCTGTAACCAAATAGAATAATTAATAATTGGCCATTCCCATGCATTAATTATTTCTTGGTTTTTGTCACAAAGTGCATCATTTTTCAACTTCTCACTGGATTGTCCTTTGGGACCCAAATTACTTATTATATTCAATCAAACATTAACTATCCAATTTTGTATTAAGTTATATTATGCATATAAACTATAGTTTTCATGTAATTAATTTCATTTGACATAATTATATCAAATGTTTATATCAAGGATCTATTCCATTTACTATTATTTATTACATGTTAATTATTATTATTATTTTTTAATTTTTTATGTTGAATAAATTATTAATAGTAATTGTAACTAATAGCAAGTTACATAAATAACACTGACATTAAATGTACATACAAAAAATTTTTAGTACATAATTAAAATGTAAAAATCTTAACTCCTTCTGATAAATTTACAATTTTTTTTTCATTTTCGGTTTTTGTTTATAATATTACATATTACTAGGTTTTCTACATTTTTTTAAAGTTAATTATGCATTATGTGACTTATTATTAGTCAAAAATTATTTTAATATAACATTATTAATTGTTATAACATAATTTACATAATCATGATAAATTGATATATTTAAAATTAATTAATTTTACTTTAAATTATTGCAACATTGATTTTTGTGAATAAATATATATTCATAGCATGTAAATAATTTATTAGTTTAAGTAGCAAACAATTAAAATAAAATGAAAATTTTTTTATTAATTTTTAGTTCTATCATTTTTGAAATTGTTAAAGTTAATTATACCTTTGGTGCTAAAATAATTTTAAAAATTATTAAATCAGAATAAAATTATAGAAATTTTTATTAATAGCAAGTTTAATTTAGTATTACATTTACATATTTTATAGAAGCATCTATTAAATTTAATCAAATTAAAATTGACTTCATCTAAGGCTCTTTATTGAATGTTTAAATAGAAATAGAATTTTCTTTCTATTAAAAATTGATAATAAAATGAAATAAGATTTATGTTAAGTATTATAAAGAACTATGGAATATGATTGTTTTTATATCATAATTATGGATAATATTAACTTTATTTATTCAATGTAGTTGCGCTCCTCTTAGATCTCTTATTTTGTACATTTATCTTTTAGGAGAGACGTCTCCACGGGATTGGAATCCGACTGCGACTGGCTACCGGAGTTTTGAGCAGAGGATATTCATTAAATTATATTTTATTTTTAAATTAGAATAATTTGTATTCACTACTCTATGCATAATTTTTTTTATTATTGATTATTGTAATAATACCTTTATAAACATTTTCATTCTTTTAATTTTAGCAGTTGGTTGATTGAAACTGCAATATTATTAAAATTATCTTTTATGAGAAATAATTAAAATCAAAATACAAATTTATATCGAAATAATTATAACTCAAGAATAAAATAAAGTTTCAATATTACTAATTTTAATGAACAATATATAAAAAATTTAACAAGTGTATAAGAGTAAAAGCAATTAACCAAAAATATTAAAATGATATAGTAAATAATTTTTTTTTATGATATCTGATTAAAATAAAAAATTTCGTTGAATGAAAAATTATATAAATCAGAACATGTACCTCAGGAGTGCTTCGTGGATAGTGAATCGAACCCGAAAACAAAATTTTTCTTTGTCCATCAATGATGAGAGATCTTCCGTCATAAACGACATCTCCTCCGGTGACCCTGCCACCTTCCATGGTGGCCGTTATAGCTATCAAGGCTGCTACGACACCCCAACGCAGCCACTGTGCCATCCCTCCTAAAGCCTTTACCTTGTAGAAAAAATATATATAGTTTGCTTCGGTATTGGTGTATATAAAGAAGAAGAAGAAGAAGAAGATAGGGCAAAGTCGTTGCTGGGTTATTTTATAAGTCACATCTTAAATTTATTGGATTAATCTTCTTACATTTTCTTTATCTTTAAATTTATTGGCTTAATAATTCTTTTTTTGAAAAATATTTAAAACAATTTCAGATGATGTACGATCGGTACTGTTCATTGTGTAGGTATTACTTATCTAATCTAATCTGATATATAGACAAATTAATATTAATTAATTGTAGTTATAAATGTTAATTACTTTTATTAATTATAAAATTAAATATATAGACAAATAAAATAAAGTCTAACACCATAAAAACTTGAAACATAAGTTAATTATATGAGAAACAAAGTTGTATTTTTTTGCTTAATTTAAATTTATTCATAAAATATATATGTATACTATTATATTATAATATATGTGACATATATTTATAGATTTGGATGAAACCGAACAGATATGAATTGTAACAAATCGTGTGTGTTCTTCAACGGCTCTTAAACTGAGGCATGATTTAGGGGCAAAGCAGTCAGTGGGATATCTGCTCTAGAATAACAATAATTGCCTTGCAAGTAATGAAGCCATGGCTGCGCCTTGAAGATTCATCAAACACAAGCAAGCTCCTCCTCCCAAGTGCCTTTCTGATTGCATCTCTCTCCTAATCTATACGCTTATCTTTCTCCCTAAACTTCCAATTTTACGAAATTGATGTTTTTAATTTCACTTGTGAATTTGAAAAACTGTTGTTTTTAGCTAATTATACAATTATTTCATTATCTAATGTTTTTTAAATTGTTGTAATTTTTTATATGACTTATATATCATCATTAATTATTTGTTTTCATATTAAATGAAAAGGTTATGTTCAATTTTAAGGACATATATCAAATCATTTTTCATCTTATTCAAGAATTTGAGCTTTCAAATTGAATAACTTTTTTTAACATGATATTCAAATCTTTAAATCTAAAGGTTTCAAGTATACTTCATGAAAATCATAATTATTAAATAATTATTAAATAATGTATTTTGGTACAAGTTATACATATTTATATATTGAGCCTAGTGAATATTTATGTAAAATCATTTTTGAATTACATCTAAGAATTTAACTTATATTGAATAGTATAATAGTTAATTTTAATAATTTTTATTTTTATTAAAAAAATAATTTTGAATAGTAACTATGAAAAGTTCATTATTATTTGAATTAAATTTTAAAATATAAAGAATATTTTAGTTTAACTTTTCATTTAAAATTTTTATCTTATTTTACTTTTACTTTTTTTATTTTAATAAAAAATAATTAATTATATTATATTTATCATATTTTATATTTATATCATCAACAATTAATTAATTATATTTTAATATAAATATTCAAAAATATGTTATATGAATGTATTCGTTTATGATATAATACAGAACGAAAAATAATTGGATGTGTATATATATATTATACAAAAATTATATTTTATCCTCAAATATAATAAAAAATTAAATATAATTCATTTTCATGGATCATAATTTATTATCATGAAAATATTTTAATCTTGAAAATGAATATATATTTCACACTGAAATCCCAAACAATGATAATAACAAAATAAGTAATAAAGTAGAGAGAGTTAAAAAGAAAAGAAAAGAAAATAAAATTTTGTAATGGTGCAATAACCTTAATCCATGTAATTCATTTGACTTTTCAATAATCAATTCTTTGACAACAATAAAGTTTTTTTCATCAAAAATCAAATCTTAGTATTTTTTCAATATTCACGCTAAAATTCTTATAATGTATTTTTCCAAAGATCATGCATGACCTTTTATTTAATCTCAATCCTTATTATTATATAAGATTAATGAGACTATATGAACTGCTAACTTTGCCTCACACCTTATAAAAGTAATTGTAAGGTATATATTTTTCTCGTAGCTTGGCTTTATCTCATTCCGCATAGCTTTTGGTGGCTACCCTAATTTTTGCAGCACAGGCTCAACTCTGAACCACCATATTTTAGCTAATCTAGTAAGTTTCACCTTATAGCAAATCTTACTCTCGAGATTCTTCCACGTTATACCCGTCAAAGTATGATTTAATGTTATAGAGCCAATCATACAATATTGCATGACCTACTTTACCTTCAAAATATGGTACATCCACCTTAATTTTATTGGTAATATCGCTTGCCATGTTTGGTTCTTATTATCTTTACTAAGTCTTAACCATTTGATCATGAGCCCCATTATTCGTTGGTGCAACTAGTAGAGTTTAGTTACCTTGATCAATATTGCAAGGTCTTATCGCCATGATTAAGAAGATTCCTCTGAAGCATCTCCAACATACTTAATTGAATGGCATTTAGTTATTCCATTATCATTATTATGGCATTCTACAAGCTAGAGAATCTAGCCTCATTGCTTATGTGATTAGTTGTATAACTCTTTCTGTATATTCTCAAATCTAGAATTTAGTTCAAAATTGGTAACCATAATTAAGTGAATTAGATGGTAAAACTTCAAGGATCTTTAAACCTCTCATGTCAAAATTTAATGTAGGATAAAATGAGGTAAACTTGAATAGCTTCAATACCAAAGTGCACAAAAAAAAAAAAATCTGAAAGTTAAAAATTCATATATGATTAACCGTAGAAAATAAGGAAAAGCTATAAAGTTCTCCTATGAATCACACCTAGGTTTGAGAATCAAACCCAATAATAATAAAAAATTAATCATAGAAAAGAAATGAAATTCAGATAATAATAGTGGTATGCCAAGATGGGAAATAATCAGAAAGTGAAAAAATTTTAGGATGAAATGATAGAATTGATGGATCAAAGGTCAAGAATTTTGGGCTTTTCCATAAATTCTATGTGGCCAAGTTTTTTTCAAGCCCATGGCCAAACGAAAAATAGAAATCAAATGATTAAAAATTATATTATGAGAAAATCTCATTAAAAGACATAGACAAAAAATTATATATTAATGAAAAAATTCAACCATCTTAAAATTCATATCATAAAAATAAGTGAAATTTATCCTTAAAATTCATTATAGTATATATTGCAAAAATTTTATATATTTATTAAAAAACTTTTCACTCCTAAATTTTACAAATTTATTCTCATTTATTGGATAATTATTTTCATTACTATTAACTATCATTCTTTTATATTTCAAAATTTTTTATTTTTAATACTTTAATTTACATTATTATCTTCATAATAATTTAATTTTTTTAGTTTTTTTCATTTTATACTCTTCAATAAATTAATCCATATTTTATTTAATTAAAATATTAATTATAATAATTATATATTATTATTATTATCATTATTATTATTATTATTTCTCTCTTTATCCTTTCATTTTGATTTTAGATTTATATTTTTTTTTATTTAGCTTCTCATATGCTTTATGAAAGAATGTAAAATTTTTTTTTATCAAAGTCATGTTTTTTTAATTATGAGTAACATGTGTTCTATATTATTGTTTTGAAACATTAGTTTTTATTTTATTTTGATTTTCAAAATATTTAATTATTTACATAATATGTATTTCCTTATTTTTTGCCTTTATTTATTTATTTATTTTATATAATCCTTTAATAAAATAATAAGTAAACTATTTATAAATTTTTATTAAATAATTAAGTTGGTATAAGTAAAAATTTGATATATCAATTTGATATAAATTAAAAAATAAATAGAATTGAAAATTCAATTATAATTGAAGGTATATTTGATCATTTTTTCTATTTTAGATTCATAAACAAAAATACAAGATGATTAATATATAATGATTAAAAAAATGATTGATAAGTCTTTGTGGAAGTTCTTGCAAGAACATGAAAAATATATAAATAAGTATTTCCATCTTATTCCAAATGACGGGATATTTATATAAAATAAATTTTCAAATAAATAAAATTTCCTACTTATGCTTGCCACGCCAGTAAAATTACCAGCCCAAGATATATTTTGTTCATGCAAGTCTCTATTTGAAAATGGCTTAACCCACACGATAGCTTTGTGTAATTTGTTCTTAATTCCATGTTGAAAATGCCATGTGGTGTCATGCATTCTATTTAAAATGTTGTCCTGACCGTTGAATCAAGTCTACGTAACCTATCCGACACTTGAAAGTAAATTAGTATCAATGTCTTAGAAAACTTGCAAGTCAAATGTCATTGCTGCACATTTATGACTCGATATATATGTCAACTAAAAGGTTGGGGAAACACAGCAATATCTCTATCATTCTAGCCAACCCTTTCAAAAGCTGAGTCTTTCTTCTTGTATTAATTTGTTATCAAATCAGCATCCTCCAACAATGGGGAAAGGAAATAAAAGAATGGCGGTAATAGTTGGGTGCAATTATCCCAACGGCAGGAACGAGCTGCATGGGTGCATTAATGATGTTGTAGCCATGAGAGATGTACTTGTCAAGCGATTTGGGTTCGATCTTAGCCATATTGAACTGCTGGCAGATGCACCCGCACCTGGGTCTTCGTCCATCATGCCAACTGGTGCCAACATAAAGAAAGCCCTCGACAACATGATTCAGAAGGCTAAATCAGGTGATGTTCTCTTATTCCACTATAGCGGACATGGCACAAGAATTCCTTCCCAAAGGCCTGGCCATCCTTTTAGGCAAGATGAAGCAATTGTGCCATGTGATTTCAATCTTATAACTGGTAATGTCCTTATCCTACTCGTAAATTTTCGTTGGTTCTTCATATTTGAACTTTATCAAGAATTTTATTATCATCGTCCGACTATATCTTATGATATGGAATTGATTGCAGATATAGACTTCAGGCAACTGGTGAACAGGCTACCAAAGGGAACAAGCTTTACAATAATTTCAGATTCTTGTCACAGTGGTGGCCTGATTGACAAAGAAAAAGAACAGATAGGACCCAATTCAAGAACAGCAGCAAACACGGAAGCCCTTTCTTCCAAAACTCCTAAACATATCCCATTTAATTCCATACTCCAACAACTGAGTTCCTTGACAGGCATAAACACATCTGACATTGGCACTCATTTGCTAGAGTATTTCGGATCAGATGCTAGCTTGAAATTCAAACTACAATCACTTGAACATGATGTATTCGAGTCCCTGATAAAGCCAGACGATGGAGTTTTACTGAGTGGATGCCAAGCCAACGAGACGTCCGCTGATATGAACCCTGGTGGAGGAAAAGCTTATGGAGCATTTAGCAATGCATTGCAGATGGTAATCAAGGAAAATCCGGATCGAACATTGAGCAACAAAGAGGTTGTGACGATGGCTAGAAAGGTGTTAGAAGCACAAGGCTTTGACCAACATCCTTGCTTGTATTGCAGTGATAAGAATGCTGATGCTCCTTTCCTGTGGCAGCCTTCCGAAGAGAATTCGTGCTAATTATATATGTTGGCGCTGTTATCTTTGTTATTTGGTCTACATGTCACTGATTAATCAATAAGAACCCATTTGTATTATTTAATATTTCTATAATCTTACGTATTATTATCCATATCACCAAGGTCTGAAATGAGTTGACATATATATTTATATAAAAACATCCTATTTTTTAATTTTTATTTTAATAAAAACTCTAGAATTTTTAAAACTCTTTTTTTGTTTTACTTTTTTTTTATTTAATTATCTCTTACATATTTGATATGTTTTAAAAAATTATTTGTGCCTCTTCACCTTATTTTAAATAACTATTGCTTAATAAATGGAATACACTTTGATAAAACTTCCTTTTTATTATAACCTTAATTCTATTTTTATCTCTATTTTTTTTATCAAAATAACTTAAAATTCCTAAAATCTAATATATTTAATAAAATTAGAATCTTTTATAATTCTTTAATATTACAACCTAATGTTTTCATTTTTTATGATCCCAACATTTATGACTTTACCTTCAAATTAGTTTTCAATTTCAAGATATTAATCATTCTTTTTTAGAATATCTCAAAATAACTTCTTAAAGCAAACATAAGAACATAACAAAAATCTAATAACAAATAAATACATAATTACCTTACATAACTATCTTTAGATTTTTATCTTCATTATTGAATGTTCTCTAATGTTTTGACTCTAGATTTAGACCTACCTTACTCTTGTCATTAATACACCTTCTCTAATTTGATTCTTGAGAAATCAATGAGAAACTTAATTATGCTTATGAAAAATTGATAGTTGAATAATCTTTTTCAACGATCAATGAGTTAGCAAAAATTTTATAAAAATCAGGAAGTGATAAAAGAAGTATTAGCATATTGTCTTATTCCTCAATCTTAATATCAATCTTTTTCAATTAATCTAAGATTTCATTAACACATTTATGTTCTCTACTAGATTTTCATCTTTCATATCATCCTTAACCACGTAATTTTAATTGATGTAATTTATTTATTGACCAAATAGATTTTTGAAGCTCAATCCAACTCTACAACATCTTGTTGAAATAATAAACTTGTTAGGTGAGGTTTTGAAATTAAGTTGTATGGTGTGTTAGGTGAGGTTTGAAAATTGTGTTGTTTGGTGAGGTTTGAAAATTGTATTGTATGGTGTGAGGTGAGGTTTGAAAATTATTATATGGTGTGTTAGGTGATGTTTGAAAATTATATTGAAAATGTATGGTATGTCAGGTGAATGTTAGGTGTGTGACTTTTATAATGTATATTAGGTAAAATGTTAGCTGTGTTTGTGCAGTATAAATACCCCTGTGAGTTATTATATCATAAAATAAGAAAGAAAAACAAAAAGTAAAGCTTCTCTTGAGTGTTGAGTGTTGTTGTAAGAGTTTTGAAGTAAGTTTTTTTTTGAGTTTGTTGTAAGAGTGATGAGTTTGTTGTAATAAGAATTTTATAATTATTCTTACAAATTTGTTTTAGTGTCAACACATCTTTCCTAAACTTCTATACAACTTTAATCACTCACTTTTTTTGTTTTTTTGTTTTTTCTTTTAACACTTTTGTTAAAGATCTTTTACTCTTCTTTATCAAAGAGTAAAACTGCTTTTCCCATCACACTTTTCAACCATAAAAAATGCTAGAGATTTATCTTGCATGTTTAGTAAATTTTAATTACAACCTAGATTATGATATTACTCACTAGGAAAAATGATTTTTTTTATAAAAAAAAAACCATAATAGTCACAAGAAGAAATACATGATTCAACTTAAATTATGTACATCAATGAAAAGCTATCAATTTTCACTACATAAAAAAAAGCATATAACAATTACTATAATCCCTTGAATTGAACCATAAATTTTTTTATCATTATTTTTATAACTAACCCTTTGTTTGAAAAATTTATCATGGAAGTTTCCTCCCTTTATTTTACCTCTATATCATATACATATTAAAAGAGGGAAGGGGGGAAGTGAAAATACAAGTCTACCCCTCTCCCTTTAATTTTAATAATTCAAAGATAAATAATATTTTTATAAATTTATATGAAGATAAATATTATTTTTTTAATTTTAATTCAAAGATAAATATTATTTTTTAAAATTTATATGAAGATAAATATTACTTTTTAAATTTTAATTCAAAGATAAATATAATTTTTAAAAATTTACATGAAGACAAATATTATTTTTAAAACTTATTAAAAATAAATATAAAAATTAATCTAACAAATAAAAATAATAAAATAAATTTTGTTTAATATAAATTAGTGTATAAAATAAATTTATTAATTATAATTAGTGTATTATTTTATATTAATTATGA
>CANYBF010589284.1:0-11532 GCA_948192965.1 Dalechampia spathulata | reverse complement strand
CCCCACAAACATACCCTAAGCAACCTAAACAAACCTTGGATTGCACCTGAATGAACCAGGAATGCCCGTAAAGGCAAAGCAATGAAGAAATAGCCCGGCTCATCCCAATCAATCCGAGAGGCTCAAATTTAGGGTGCGACAAGCGTACTCTTATCATAACAATATGATCATGTCCATATTGTTCTGCTAAGAGTTGGAATCCTTTCATGATTCCATATGGTTACACAACCTCATGCTAATTCCATCGGCATTCGCTTATCATTGCAATATGGCTAGGCCGAAATACTGTTGGGCTTTCACCGTAATCCCTCATATGATCGGGCAACGATTAAACCATTTGCCTGCCTATTTGAGAGAATCGTACATCGAGTTCCTAGTGTAACTCTGGGTTAGTACCCCTACTTAGGATAGGAGAACTTGAATTTACCAATTCTCATGGAGGTATAAGGTTGGAAGGGAGCGTTGTTGCATGCTACGTGTTCGCTAACCCTTTTGTGTTTTCTGCCAACCACGCATACATGCATACCCATGCAATCTACTAACAAATTTCACTTTTGCAGCCATAGCACTGGATGTTCCTAGCATATGGCATGCATACATCTTACGTGATACATAGCATGCATACACGGATACGCATGCTAACTCATTTTATTGCAGTCGCAACATCAAATATTTACTAGCATAGGTCACACATACATTCTACGTGTCGCATGACGTGCATCATACGCAACCGTATGTGCATACTCATGCATCCATGCTAGCTTTTCTCTGTCATCTATAGAACCATGTCAGACTCTCAGAATGCCAGGAATGTCGCATCTTCATCTGGCCCTACTGCTGCCTCAATACTGGATGAGGCTATACTTGCTGTTGTGCAGAAGCTCATCAACCAGTCTGTGGCCAAGTTGCTAAATGATGAATTTAAGACCCTCCTGCAATAGCAGATCCGGGAGGCTCTCAGTCCTGCTGAATTTATTACCCTACCAGCTCCGATCAAGGAAAAGGGGAAAAGTGTCAATCTGTATGACATAGAGACTGATGATGACATCTCGCTTCATATGCATGATGTTCGGAAGACTGAAACCACTGTCTTATAGCAGAAGATTGAGCAACTACAGACCATCATGAAGACCAAGGGCATGGGGACTGACCTAGACTTTGATGAGTTCTCTATCCATGCTATCAAGGGGCTGCCTGCCAAGTTCAAGCTCCCTGATGTTCCCAAGTACAATGGAGTTGGGGACCCGAAGAACCATCTGAAGACTTACACCATGCTGATGAGTACCACTGATTTGTCAGATGATCAGATTGTTCAGCTCTTCTTCATATCACTAGAGGGACCAGCTTTAGCCTGGTATCACAGTTTGAACAAGGCAACCACGGCCGAGTGGAAGCCTCTTTGTACCACTTTTTGTAAATAGTATGGGTTTAAGGCGTGATTTGATGTAACCTTAATGGACCTGGAAATGGTTAAACAAAAAGCCAATGAGTCCTTTATAGATTATTTCTGTCGCTGGATGGACAAAGCTGCATTAGTCCAATAAAAGCCATCTGAGTCGGTTATGATCAACAAGCTTATCATGGGGTCACTGCCACTCTATCAGGATAGGTTGAAGTACCAAACGTTCCACACCTTCGAGGACATATACTCAGTGGGACAGCGTATTGAGTAGACTGAGGGTAAGAAAAAGGAGCTCTCCTTCCCAAAACCCAAAACTGCAACCTACACACCAATACCAAAGCCTCACTATGCCAACGCCCTGCAAATACCAAAACCACAATACATCAATACTGTGCAAACACCAAATCCTATACTCCGGAACACTACACCTTCCTGGAAATTCTCAGATCTTGGAATGCCACTTTCCAAGGTTTTTAGCCGCCTCCTCAAAGCCAAACTCATCAAGCCCCTAGAACCAAACTTCAAAACACCACCTACAGCCTTAGTAGATACCAAAACCTACTGCCACTATCACCAGCACCATGGCCATAATACTGACGACTGTCGCTCTCTCCGACTTGTCATCCAAAACCTCATTGACTCTAGTGAGATTAAGGACCCTAAGAAATCCAAACTGTCTACCAAGACAAACCCGCTACCAAACTACCATAAGGCCAACTGCACCTACATGATCCAATCAGGATTACCAGAATCCTTGATCCTAAGCTCCTTTTCTCCTCTCAACAGCAATGGGAATGCTCAGATGCCTATCATTACCTTCTGCCCGAGTGGTAGATTTGACATTGGTGCCATTAACATATGGTATGACAACTCTGAGGATGAGTCTACAGCTATTCAGGGTTCCACTAAGTCTGAATCATCACAAGATCAGGCTTTTGATAAGGGTAAGTCTGCCAAGACCCCTAAAGTAGTTAAACCAGTACCAAAGTAGCCCAAGCAGCATAAAGGGTTAGGTGCCAATAATATGTCCTCTCGGGTGCACAACATGACCCATAGTGGTAAGGTATTCACTCCTCCCGACCTCGGGAAGAAACCTGAAGCTCCCAAGAAGCCAACCGAGGCTAGGCCCGGTGTGAGTGCCAGTTTCTGCCAGGGCCCAGAGCGAGGCTTGCGAAAGTCACGGACCAGGGACCGCACTTGGAGTGAAGGTGCAGTCTTCCTACAAGGTTCCCTTAGGGAATGATACAGACTTGAAAGAGTCACAAGGGAGTCACCACCGGATGGTTCCGGATTGGTCTAACAGACCCATAGCATGAGTGCTAGTTAAACCCTTCAGAGATTGGGTTTGGGTGGTGGAGATCTATTCTATGAGTTTCAAAAATTGATTTTACCATTATAGTTGGGATTAATTGTCCTAAGTAGGCAAGCATGCGAGCGTAAATGTAAACACACAGCACGTCATGTGAATTGGCATTGCAAGGTTACACGTAAAATGACATATAAAGCTATATGGCATTTGGATGGCATGGCATATGCATGTCATGTGATATAGCGATAAAAGTAATATGGCATATGCATGACATGTGAGCGTGTATGACATATCATATGCATGATATGACAACCTAATGTGTAAGCACATATTATGGCAAATAGCATATTGCGTTATACGTTAACGTTTTTGGTTCATTTTAGCGTTAGGCATATAACATATGCAATGCGTATGCGGGATGAATGGCATATCATACATATGATATGTGAAATGATGCATGACATAAATATGTATGACATGGCATAATGAATGGCATACCATAGGTATGGCATGTGAATGATGTATGGCATATCGTATGCATGATATGTATGATGATGTAATACATGGCATTTGCATGACATGTTATGTGTGTAACATACCAAATGCGTGGCATGTGAGATGATGCATGACATGGCATATGCATGGCATGTGTAGTAGAATGTGCTTGTGTCATGTGACATGGAATGTGAAATGTTAAATTATAACATGGAATGGTATAATTGTATGGCATACCATATGCATGGCATATTAAATGGATGACATACTATGTATCATGTGAAGTGAATGACATACTATATGCATGGCATGTAAGATGAATGACATACCATATGCATGACATGTGAGATGATGAATGGCATGGCATATGTATGACATGGCATAGTGATGTGTATATGAATGCGTATTCAACATAGTATATGTGTATGGCATACGGTATGATATGCATAATGGCATACGTCGTGGCAAAGTACATGACATGGCATGGCATATATGTATGCATGATAAGGCATATTGGTTGATTGAGCGTATTGGATTGCGTATTGGCATATTTATATGTATATGCATATGAAATACAATATGTTATGGCATACAGTATATGCATGGTATGTTTAGTAGTTTGTGCATGTGTCATGTGACATGGCATGTGACATGAATGACATAAATATTTAGGCAAATATAAATCATCCACGATCAAAAATAATTAACGGCCGGTGAAAGGGATCGAGGAAATTAAAGGATATTAGGAGGATTAATTATTACAAGCCAATAATAATTTACCCTATTACATAAATATCCTCACATACATATTTTGGGATGTTAAGTAACGTCCCCTCCTTCCCGAGCACTATTCCTTGCAGTTTTGCACGATCCAAAAATGCGAATGGATTAATATGCAAAATAAACAAATAAAATTCATTAGTAGCAAAGGAATTTTTGGATTTAATTGACTAGTCCAATACCATTTAAAAGTATGAACCAAGAGTCAAAATCCCATAATTATTAGGCAATAATTGAAATAATAAACACGAGCCGCATCGTGAAAATTTATTTTAATAAAAATAATTTTAGACAAAATTATTTTGTTTGATCATGGATAAATTAATTGGGAGTGCTAACATCACTTGGAATAATTTGGAGATAGCCCCTCAACCAATGAAAAACCAATCCTTTCAAAAATCACATTTATACGATCGACAATTGCATTTTATCGTGAAAATTAATTTTGAGGCCAAAATTAATTATGTAAAAATTATTTTATGACTTTTCCAGAATACTTGAGCTATTGTGAAACTCAAATACCACTGGATACGTCAAAATATGATGAAAATATGACCCAAAATACGATTTTTCTGGAAAAATGTGAACTACGTGCACCGTACATCACGCTATGTGCGCCACACTTGGGCAAGGTGTGGCACACATAGGCCAACATGTGGCACACATAGTTGATAAATCTGCATAAAAATGAAATCTGTCAGTACAGAATCAAACTACAGACAAAAATACGCAAGTTTAATGAAGACAGTACCTCATTTTGACCTCATTTCGACCTCCGGTTTGATAAACCAAACAATTAATTAAGCAATTAATTGAAATAATTAATTTTAAGGCTAAAATCAAGTAGATCTTGATGATTTATGATAGATTCAGAACCCTAAGTGCACGGAAAAGCTACTGGAGTCACTAGAAAATTCAAAACCGAAGCGGTTCGGGCTGAAATAGGGTTTTTCTGTGAAAATTGGGATCTATATGCGCTGCACATAGATCTATGTGTGCCACATATGAGGGACATGTGGCACACATGGAGCCATGTGTGGCGCACATAAAGCCATGTGTGGCGCATATAGCTTTGAAAACCGAAGCAAAACTGAAAATTTTTCAGCAGAAACCTTAGATTTAGCCCCGATCTAGGTAGATCGAACCCAAAACCAGATTTTTGCTCGTGGATTTGCATCCAAATCATGAAAACCAATTTTAAAGTTAAAATTATTTTAGATCCATCAAGTTTTAAGGCAGATCTAGGGCACCCAAGGCATCGAAAGGCCTTAAATGACCCTAAAATGGCCAGATCGGGAAGAAAATTGGAGAAAACCGGAGTAAAAATGTGAGTTTCTTTGAAAACCGAAGCCTATATACGCAGCATATAGGCCTATGTGTGCCACACATGTGCTACAGAAGGAAAACTAAGAAAAATAGGAAAATTACCTTGTTGCAGAGGTTATTCTTCCTTGATCTTGCTTCCTTACGTGTTTTGGGAGCCTAACTAGGGCCAATTTATCTTTAATTTCCTAAGAAAAATTAATCAAGTGTTTAATTAATTTTAGAAATTATTTTGGCATAGTTTGGCCTTGCCTTTTGGCAATTTCAGGATCCCTTTCAGATGACCCCTAGCTCTATATTTATAGAGAAAATTTTGGGCATGGCAATTTTGTAATTTTGGCCTGGATTTGAAAAATCCTAAACCTATGTGCACCACATATAGGGCTATGTGTTGAGCACATAGGCCTATATGCGCGCGCATATAGTTCAGAAACCCTTGTGTAGGGCCCACTGCGGTTACTTTCGAGATGCGCTCCAAAGCGTATAAGCGTTATTCGACGTAAGGAACAACTTTGTAGATGAAATTTTTTCCAAATTCGGTCCCGAAAGGGCTCCCGACCAAATGTCTTTACTATGCAACATGCGTAGCCTATAGGGCTATGTACTACGCACGTTGCATTTTCAACCTATGCGTTGCGCCTCGTACGGGCAGAACGGATGCGTGTCATATGTATAGGAAAGTGCAAACGACATTTTGAGAAACTTTACAGTTATAAGTTTTCTCAAATTCGGCCACGAACATTGAGTTTTGCTAAATGGGCCCAATTTGGGCCCAATAGGCCCATTAAGGCTAAAAAGTGGCATATGGGATACCGTGGGTCATGTTCTACACGTCAAGAACACTCAAGTTGGTGAATTCGGGTGGTGGGCCCATCTAGGTACTATTCATGATAAATAATACCTTTATGGGCCCCATAGCATAAAAGGGCCCAAAAATTGGCAAATAGCATACCAAGCATTTTGCCTCAAGTGAGGCAGTGAATAAGGTGTGTTCTGTGCATACAGAATGCCTTAAAACGGATAATAGTGGGAAGCGGGCCCTACTAGTGTTTGGCGGGCCCCACAGCGTGGTGAGCCTAAAAATGTGGCATTCGGGATGCCACGGGATATGCCTTGTCTAAGGCAGCAGTGGAATGTATTTTGTAAGTACATAATACACAAAATAGGCTAATTGGGGAAGCGGGCCCCACCTGCATACTATTCATAATAAATAGTGACCTAGGTTCAAAATGCAATATTTTGCATTCTATGTATCCTACCACGCGTAGGCAGGTGTGAAATGTATTCTGTAAGTACAGAATACACAGAATAGGAAATAAGAGCAGTGGGCCCCACTAATGTCTTAGGTGGGTCCCACAGCGTAGTGGGCCCAGAAGATGGCATTTACGATGCCAAGTATTGTGCCTTGCGTAAGGTAGCTGGAAAATGTATTCTGTACGTACAGAATACACAAAATAGGTTATTGGGGGCTGCGAGCCCCGCTTCTGTTTAGTGGGCCCCACCTATATACTATTCATGATGAATAATACCCAGGGCCAAAAATGCAACGTTTTGCATTTCAAGCAATTTGCCTTACGTAGGCACTAGGGAAGGGTGTTCTGTACATACAGAACACTCAGAATATGTGGCGGGTCCCGCTAGGAGCCATGGTGGGCCCCACTAATTTTGAAATGTTCTACACACAGAATAAGACACAAGGGCCTACATACATAGTCGAGATCGATACCGGGGACTAAATCCTAACCGAATCAATAAAGATCCAAAATTATACGATGGTGAAAAGTCAGGGTCAACAGTTTGCCCCCTGATCAGAATCATTTTGAGGCAATACGTGCATAAGTCATCAAAATGCGATATGATCATAACGTGACTTTTCACAGGGAGTAGGAAGCGTACCTGACTCGCAGAGGTGCTCGCGTTGAGGCTTAGATCCCAATTCTATCACTGGGAGCCCGGTGCTCAGGCTGGAAGACCAATGCTGATATGATAATCCTAATTCTGCCAATGGGAGCCTGGTGCTCAAGCTAAATGATCAATGCTGATCAATGGTACCTAATGGGGCTGATGGCAATACCGTGAGTTAATCATCTGGAGTCGGCATCCAGATGCCTATGCGATAGGGTTTAAGAACCAAAGGCTTGGTTCTGTGATCACTGTTGGATCGTAGGGTCAACTGCGGGACCCGGGTGACCATCTGCTGGGTCAATTCTCGCGCCATCTATAAATGTTAGATATCTCTAAAGTCAGCATTCATCTAAAGTCAGCATTCAGATGCTTATGCGTTAGGATTTAGTTGTCAAGGGCTTGACCTGGTGATCTCTACTAGATCGGGCGGTTCTACAGCGAAACCAGAGGTGACCTTCTGTTGGGTCTTGGATGATCAACCGTCAGATCTTGTTCTCGCGCCATCCAATAAGTGTTGTCTGTCTCCAAAGTCTGCATTTGGGACCCTCTATCCGAATGTAACACTATCTGGTCAATAGTTTGACCAGAAGTCAAAGGTTTGACTGCTTTTGATCGTCTGTTGGATCAATTTCCTGTCTTTGCCAGACATAAGAAAATAATTTGTCAGTGAAATTGGTATTGAAATAGTCCAGGAAAAATACCTGAATTTTTGAGTATCAGTCTGCTACATTCTGACTAAATTTCTGGATTTTTCACACGCTGCGGCTCGTGAAAATTGAGCTTCGGAGGGTCAAATGGCCTAAAAAAATTCCAAAATTTTTACCATGGGCCTAATTCTGCATGGGCATATTTGTGGAAGGGTGGCACACATTAGCAGGAATGCACAGTGCCAAGCGCATGTTAGCAAATTTTGCAATGTGTGGTGCACGTTGCCCTATGTGTGGCACACATTGCTTGGAATTTTTATATATCTGGGCTTCCAACTCAAAAATCACTTTGTTTTCCTTCAAAAACTCGATTTTCTCTAAAACCCCAAACTGAAAATTTTGCGTTTTTGCAGAAATGGCCGGTATACCCCCCGAGACCCCGAATCTGTCCCGAGTTATGCTTTAACCGAGATTACAACTTGTGACACTTATTTTGGAGCCCATTTCGGTGATGCAGTTGTGGAAAATTTCACCATAGACTCCCATCGGTCCTGAGCTCCTCCCGAGAAGGTGAGTTTTCTGTGACTCAACTCGATTTTTCGATTTTTATGGTTTTTCCAAGAATTAAATTCTAGGCTATTTTTGATGCATTTAGGCTTGTATTTAGGCTAGAATTTTATGCTAGACTGAAGCTAGGCTTAGGTGGGCTCGTGTTTATCTGATTGGTTCGGTAAGAATTGGGTTTTTTGGCACAGGTTTATGCTATATGTGGCGCATATAGCACTTTGTGCACCACATGTATGCCATGTATGGCACACATAGCACTGAAAAATGGGCTAAACGGTCCATTTTTCAGTCCTTTCTTGGAGAATTGCGCGTTTTAGGGCTTCCTAGGCATGAATAAGTGCATTTAGGGCTAGGAGGAGGAGCTTTGTACCTCTGAAATTATTATGTGCACTCTGTAATTCAGTCTAAAGTCTGACTTGAATTCTATATTTTGTAGAGGGAGCGGATAGTGGTAAGCAGTGGTAGCATCCGCGATGTCTTTGAGTGGTACTCCCAGCTGCCAAGGGAGATCCGTGCAAGAGTGGATCGAAGCTGTTTTGGTCCGTATATCACCTGCTTCACTGGCGTGGAGAAGAGGTGCAATAGGCTCATCATTACTGCCATGATCAAGTGGTGGATGGATTCCACACATACCTTCCATCTGCCAGTTGGCGAGATTGCTATCACTCTGGGGATATTTGCTGGAATCACCGGGTTGGAATGCGTAGGGTTGCCGGTTCAATTTGATGCTAGGCTAACTTCACCTCGTTGGTCATATGGTGCAATCTTTGACCTCCTAGGGATGTCTCCCAATGTACGAGGAGGGCATAGTATTTCTTACGACTGTCTCAGAGAAGCAGTGCTGGCAGAGCGACTTGGTCGAATAATTTCTGCTAATCAGTATACTCGCAGCTTTCTACTATATGTGCTAGGGTGTACACTGTTCAATGATAGCCGGAACAGTGTTCATATGTCAGTGTTATGGGCTCTTCATGACTTGAAGTCCATAGGGCGGTATGTTGGGGCAGCGCTGGCCTGGTCCACCTGATACAGGGACTTGATTACTGAGCAGGCATTGTAGGGACCGCTTCATTGGGTGCTGGAAAGTTATGGAGGTAAGCAGAATTCTGTTAATTCTGTTACTGTAATGTCTGTCTATGTCTTATTAACCACATGTATTAACCTTGCAGATGATGGCGTACGAATTTGAGTTGCTGCCAGGGCCCGATATTCCACATGGGGTGCCATTTGGTTTCCCACGTATGCGGGCATGGTGCGTACCAAGGTGAAGGCTTGATTATACCATGAATGAATTGAGGGAGCATCTCAACAACTTGACCTGGGACCAGGTAAGAAGAAACAATTTAATTAGCATTAAACTGCATTGAACTGGTTTGAGAAATACATGTGCAGGTGTTTAATTTCTTTTTATCATTGGAACAGGTGCGTCCCTTTCCTTGGAGTAACATGCATCCAAGGCTGGAGTATGTGGTGACTTTGATACATAAGGATGAGCAGCATATGTTGTTAGAGGGACCTGAGAGTAGACTCTTTTATTTAGGCGAGCATGTTATGGACTGGTATCTAGGACTAGATAGCCGGGTGGAGCCTGCTGCACCCCCACGTGCAATATTTTGGGCTTCCTGTATTGATACCGACTCAGACGTGATTGATGGATTGACTGGTATTCCTGGGCGGGAGCGTCTGTCAAAGTCACCAGTGGATTGCCCCCCCTTCATTCAGTTCAGATTGTTGGGGCCTGTGGAACTTTCCACGTGTAGGAGTCAGCGTGATCGATTCAGTGGGACCAGAAGGAGATTCTCCTCCCATGGCAGTCGAGGTGGACATCATGGCTCATCAGGAATTGGGAGCTCTCGGGATGGCGGTGCTTCAAAGAGATCCTGCGATTCTGGGGATGGTACGGTCCCACAAGAGTCGATGTTAGACACTCCAGAGGTGCCTCCAGGATATGTGCGCCTAGTAGATTTTATGGAGGGCCAATTAGCATGGCCGCAAAACCCACTGATCTTTACTTACGACGAGACTGGTCTTCCTTATGAGACCTCTTTCGTGGTACCAGCAAGGAGTGAGATCGAATTTGATCCTTCAAACACAACACACATGAGTATGCTTGTTTTAATGAGCATTTGATTTCAGTGGTCTGACATGTGTCTTTTTCTTATAGGTGCCTTGAGATGCCATGGCTGACGCTTCAAGGCTGTTGATGGGGTTGCGTCGTCATTACACCTCTGACATATTAGACGTCTAGGTTGGTACTTGTTATAAATATGAATGCATGAATATGCATGGATGTACATCTTACATGCTTAGATGTTTTATGCCTGCAGTCTAGCCAACAAGTGGAGCAAAAGGAGCGTGATCATTTCACTCGGATGACAGAGGAAAGGGATTGAGAGATCGCACGGCTGACGGTGCATCTGGAGCGCTACAATATTGATGTCATGGGCAGTCCCAGTCCTGAAGATGATCATTCTGGGGAGGATGAGGCATAGAGATGATGTGATGTCAGGCTTCCATATGCATGGCATCAGAAATCTGTAGCTTTTGTACTAGAATAAGATAAGGCATTACAGACTGGCAATTGCATACCTAGTACGTTAGGGTTATTACGTACAGACTGTAAAAATAGACAAATGCTTGTATTGTATGTTTTGAATTGGCAATGGAATCCAATGTTGTTTGCTGGTTATAAATACACCATGCATTTTGGTTTATTGGTAAAACATAACTCATCTACTTTTTCTCTGCAGAAATTAGATATACAATGACTCATCAATCATTGTCAGCCTTCCGCGCTCTTTCCCACCGTTGGGGAAATGATGAGTAGAGTCGATTGGGTGAGATTGGACTCCAATATTTGAGGACCTTCTAGTAAGTCTCAATCAATCACGCTTTTCTACATGCTACTGTGCAGTTTTGGCATTCGAAAGTTCACGTATTCCGGTTTGGGGATGTAGAGCTGTTGTGAGCGTACGTATCTGTTTCTCGGCTTTTCCGGTTTTTACAGGTTTTAACTTTTGAGAAAAATGGGATATGTGTGGAGTCGCCACCTAGTTTGTTTCTATTAATCCAATTGAATTAACTTTGAAAACTAGGAAATAAAA
>CANYBF010589102.1:0-12566 GCA_948192965.1 Dalechampia spathulata | reverse complement strand
AATTATACTAATAAAAATAATATTTGTTTAAATTCTTAAATATCAATTTATTCCCCTAACATCTAAAAATAAAATAAAATGAAACTATTAAAATCCTTAATATTCTAAACAAAATGACATATACCTTACTAATTAATTCACCAACAATCCTGACTAAATTTTCATACTTCTGAATATAATAAAATATCACACGATCACTAACTAACATAAATAAAATAGAATAGAATTTATAAAATAAAATAAATAAATTTATTCTAAAATAAAATAGAATAATTTACTATTCATCAAAAATCCACAAATGATGCACTGCAATTGTAAAACGTCCAAGCTATGTGTGTGCGGACGTGACAAAAATGGCACCAAGTAATGTTGCAAGGGAAAAATGTTCCATGATAAATAAGTTTATAACACTAGGTGCACTAAGTAGGAGAGGTAATTCCATGTGCAAATTGTCTAAATCCTTTTCGACAACTATACAAAATAATTCAAATGCAGCTTTAGTATTAGGTAAACACACTTAAAAAGTAATTGTCATTTTCTTTAACTATTTACTACCTTTATAGAATTTTTTATTCATTTAATAGTTTTATATTATGTTTTGATTTTGATATTACTCTTAATTGTATTAGGTGGTCAAAGTAGTTGTAATCTCATTATTCACTTTAGTGACCAATAACATAAGAAGGAATTTGATGATGATTGTATTTCTTTGATTAATATTCTAAGCATTTACAAGAAGTTTATAAATATCAATTATATAGGATTTAATATCTTATATGAGGATGGAAAGTTTCTCATGAGTGATGCAAATGTTTATAATATGATCAAGGAGATTAACAAAATAAATGATATTCACATTTATGTAAGAGGATTAGTCAAGACAATCTATATCATATGTGATACCACATCAGATGTTAATAACATTTATGTCTATATTCATATTTATTTGTATTCAATAAATATTAAGTTTATTTTAGTTCACTTGTATTAAAAGTTATTGATCATTATTTCTTTTGTATTATTAGCACTTTCTGCGATTTCAAATGTGATGATAATTGATGATCTCATACTCAATAAGGTGGTTAGTATTAATGGCTTGATTATTAATGGAAGCGAAAGTTTTAGTACTATTCAATGGTATAAATTATCCTTTGCTTCCTTAGAAGCCAATACTCTCTATATTATAAGCTTTTCTAGCATTAAAAAGGTTAGTTGCATTTAATACACTTCTTTTTCTTCAATTCATATTGACATTGGAGGAGATCGATTATTAAATTATTGCAATGTATAATCTTATAGCGGAAGATGGTAGATTGGGTGAAGTAGTGCTTGTAGTGTCTAAAAGAATTGTTCAAAGTACATAAACTTATAATACTTATTAACATTTTCACCCTTATATGATAATATCTTTATTCTTTTCAATGAATATCATTTAAGTGAAATATTATATGAGAAAAAGAGGAACCTTACATGAAAAAAATAAGAATATTAAGATTGCACATATTAAAATTAGAGAAAAGCTACCAATTACATTTTATAATAATCATGTGGTTAGGGATAATCATTAGTTATGGTCAAGGCATGTGAGAAGGATTATACGTGATCATAATATATGTTATATGACAAAAAATCATGAAAACGTATGATAACATTTGATTGTAATTGTATATGGGTAGCAATCAAGGTATGTAATTTTGATCTTATTTAAAATTAAATAAATATTCTCCTTTATGATTTCATATTTCTATTCGATTATTTTTTATATGGTTCTTATAGGATAAATTTAACAAACATAAATAAATAGATTTATAAGGATAGTACATTAGAACATATGAATATCATATGGTCTAATTGGAGGTTAGGCTTGAATAAAAATACATAAGGCATTGCAAAATTATTGTAGAAGCTTTAAAGAACAAACCATTAGATATGGAGGCTAATGATTGGAGGTAGCTAATGAAAAAATATTCTTTTACTGATGAGTTTCAGGTATGGATCAAACCATATAAAATTAAATTTTAATTATTATAAAACACTATTCATTAAATATTAAATTTAAATAATACTATGGCCTTTATATAGCAAAATAGCTATAGAAGTTCAAGTAATAAGTTAAAATCCTTAATGCTCCATCGTATTGATAGCAAACCTCATAATGAGCTCTCTATCAATTGATAAATTATATTATTGTATTATTATATATCTTTAAATATGATAAAAAAAATCAATCATTAATATTGGCTTTTGATTCCTAAAGGGTGTAAAGGATGGTTGTCACGCTCAAATAGTGAGGACATGCTTCCGTAAAATGATTAATAAAAATCACATAATTAGTAATTCATTAATAATTTTACAAAGGATCTGTGAATTTTTCATTGATGGAATATATGTGGTTTATATTTATAACTATTTGTTTTATAACCTGTGGCTTTATCCTGTCACTTGCTTGTATAAAATATCCATATGTAAATTATGATATGTCATTAGATAAATGCTATTTATACATTATTTATATAATTTAAACAAGCGAAACATTGAGTAATTTTAGCATCTCTAGTAATACACAAACATAAAATATTTTACTGCTCATACTTATATAATGATAGTTATAAAAACAAAAACATCCGCTGAGAATTGCATTCTTTATTGATAAGTGCAAGTGATATACTTCAAGGAATAATAGTGATATACTTCAAGGAATAGCAAGTGATATACTTCAAGGAAAACATCAACGAATAACAGTGATATACTTTATCGATAAGTGCAAGTGTGAATGGTATTCTCTTTTGTTTGTGTAGCAATGATATGCTATATGATAATGGTTGTAAATATGAATTGCATTTCTTAGTTCTCTGTAATTTCATCATTTCTCTAGGGCCATATCAATCTCTATATCTAATTGTGCACAATCCATAATGGGTATATTTTCAATCTTTTATTTTCCCATTATATCTTTATATTTTCTATATTTTTTATGTATTTTTTATATGAAACTATATTTATATTTATATTTGTATTTATATTTATATTATTGTATTTGTATCACTATACCTTCCTTATTCCTCCAAAATGTCATGCTAATGATGTATGATGCATGACTTATACATTTATCATGTATGCATATGCATGCAGCTGTCTTAACTATAAAACAATAATATTTCAGATTATTCATGTATCCAACAATTAAATATTAATTGAATATTCATAACATTACACAATGGTATACTTGTACCTATGAATCTTATTTATGGGTAATTAATATTAGGCATAAACTTGTTGTAGCTTCACCTTTATTGATTTGTGAAGTAGGGGTAATGACCCTTTTGTGTCCTTTGTCTGTTATACGTAATTTGATTTTTTATCAAATGAATTACGTTAATATCTTGAATATATATATTTATAGATATAATATATATATGTATATATATATATATATATATATATATATATATTCCAAATTCATAACAAGTAACTGAGTAAGAAAATAACACATTTATATCTTCATAGAATGAACAACCTTTAGCCATATCATTAATTATCATATACATATGTCATTGTACATTTTTATATCTTCATTGTACTAAAAGCTTTATATCATCTTGGTTACTTATTGACAGTTTTACTTGATTACTGTCCATAATCAAGTTAAATTAATAGCATCAACTATATAGATTAATAGTGCATTATATAGCCTTGCTAACTCCATGAGAACCCAATCATTTATTATAAGTTTATTATATAAGTTTGTACTTTTTAGCAATATCAACCAATGCACAAATCTCAATCTTCAAATGGTCTATTTATCCATTGACCAAGTACTTACCATATATTATTTTCTTATTATCTTATAAGGAGGATAGTCGGTTATAGGGGTTTATGAATAACAACACTGTATGCATTCTTAATAGGTATATATAACACTACTACCACATAGACATTTTACTCTTCTTTATGCCAATTTACTGTCATTTCTTGTAATTCCAAGGTCAAAACTTATATTATGGTTTAGTAAACCATAGCAACAATTCATATTCACTACGTATACCTTCATGGTATCAAGGAAAATTAATAATGCTTCATGTTATCCTGGGTGCAAGTTCCATACTAATGGTATTGGCTCATTAATCTATTATATTAATTATACAAATATGTAACATGTACTTCTAGTGTGGACCTTTTTAGTGATATTAACTAAGTTATGCACTCCCTTGGTTAAATGGTTCATTTTAATTAAGAATACTTATCAATTGCTTCTTTGCATTATACCATTAATAAGAATTTTCATTCTATGTATAGAAGTTAAGCACACGCATACCATCCAATTATCTCGAAACTTGCAATATTAAACTACCTTATCATTTTCAAATTAAACTTGTATATCTTTGACTTATGATTATTAAATCTCAATTAATGTAGCCTTGTGGTCCTCTTTAACTCAAGTACAATGTAGTTCATTTTTTTCAAATTAAGTTCATTAGAATTAGAGCATATTTCTAATGAAATCATGGGGATGCACACCCTTGATTATTACTTGAATATACATCACTCTTGCTTATAATTTAACCTATCCATTGATGTTAATTATTCACTTATTCATACATAAGGCGGCCTTTAATATATGTAACAACACACTAGCTAATCCAACCATTTTACACTTGTCTCAATTAATTTAAGATAAGACATCATTCATAGCACCCGCCCAACCATCTGTCTTATTATAACTTATTAAGTCCAAGCAAATCTTATGATAAGGCCAATGATCCTAGTATTATATTTAGCATTAATCTTATGGCAGTTTATTGCTTACATGTAGAATTCATATAGTTTTTCTTTTATATAAGTTTGTACATAAATGCAGTCCTATGTGCTGCTTAAAGTCAAGTTTTTGGATGATAAATTCAGTGACATTAATTCCAATCAAATTAGTTTACTTAGGGTCCTTATTCCACTATTAATTTAGGATAAATACAATCCAATGGCTTCCTATCTCATTGTATATTCAAGAGGTACAAGTTTTCAGCTTTCAATTGCATGACCACATCATTTAATTCTGCCTTTAACCAAGTGATACACATATTACTCTACACATAAAGTAAGCTACTTAAGTCAATACTAAATTCTTTAAAGTCTACTCCTTTGGTTCATTCCATCAATACCAATTACAAGAGATAACTATCTAACATTAATTAATTCGCATATTATGGTAAGCTTTAGGATGATCTCTTGCTAGGAAATGCAAGATTGCATATATATTCTTTCATTAGTTCTACATAATAACTACATACTTATATTCTTTATCTAATGCCTTAAAATATACATAATCTCCTATTGTTTATTATGTTCACTCATCTTATACCCAAGATTCTAGCTGGTATTAAATCAATTCATAGCTCAAGATAATGATTTGCAAGTCACTCCCTGTTATGAAACCTCATGCATATAGATCATTCTTAATGCATAACTAAACCTTAAACTCACCTTAGTTTAGTGAAGAGTGTATATACTTAGTTTGGTAACTATCTTTTGCTCTTAAAACTTACCCACTTTAAGCACCTTCTTCCACCCTTCTTACATTGATTCTTGTCCACTTATCTTAAAATTTTGGAATGTATTCCCGCACATCTCTCCTAGGTTCTTTACTTAATGTTCATTAGAGCCATCGCCTAAGTTAAATCTTCCAACAATCATCTTAGGCGGTGAGATTTGTTTTGTTCCTAGATTCTCATTTAATATTTCCATTATCTTTCAAAGTATGGCCTTGTTTAATTAAAAATTAATTAGATAAATATATGTATCCAACAAATTTATTAATTAACTTGTATTTAATGAGTTGTTATGAAATATTGCATAAGTATATACTATCCTAATAAATTTTCATAATTAAATGAATTACATGAGCAACAATAAATATGAACTTATGTCAATCATCTAGACATAATTTTCATCTTAAAATTATTTTCAATCATCCTCAATTTGGTATAAAATTAAATTAATTGGCATTAATTTAATAAAAATTTAAAAAGGGTAATTGTAATGCTAAAATAAATCAAATGGGTGATGAAAATAGGAAAAATGATCATAAATCATCAAGTATATCATATATAATTTTAATTAACATTTTATACAATCAATCATCCTAAAATAACATTTGAATTAAATTAAAATAGTGTTAATTTAAAGAAATGATTCTAATACTAAAATCGAGCCAAAACCCAATAACTTCTAATGGTTTTAGATCATTCAAGTCACTATAAGACTACAAAACTACTAATACCTTCAATTTTCATAAAAATTAGGTAAAATTTAGATGAAAAATAGGAATTTCTAGCTTTTCGAGAACAACATGCACTATATATTATGCAACATGCATCATACATTGTACTGGAAAAATAATACGTGCCACATGTTACATTGGAAAAGTTATGTACATTATATATTGTATGATAGGAACAATGTGTGACTTACATATGTAGATTAAAGATTGAAAATTTGCTCATAAAACATGAAAAAAATTAGAAAAATAAGATATTTATGGTTATTTTAGATTATTTGGGATATTTTGAATCATAAATGCTACTAATACATTCAAATTTTAAGCACAATGAGAATGTAAAATCATGAAATAGAAATATTCATGAATGAAAAATGTAGAAAATAACACATAAAATATAAGAAGAGGAAGAAAGTGAGAGCACTTAAAAGCTTATGAAGGTAGGTAGCTTTAAATCTGCTTCCTTAATTATAAAGGAAAGAAATTTATTAATCCTTAATTATTTTAATTAAGCTTAATTCATGATTAATTAAGTGTCTAGTGTGAATTTAGCAGAGTTTAGGCAAGATTAATGGACATTTGACCCTTTCTAATGAAATATCCAAGGGATATTTATAATATTCAATGGGTAAATCATTAAAACTGAGTGGATGATGTGGGATTTCAGTCTCCTGAACATAACATGCATCGCATGTTGCATAGAATGGGTATAACATACGGTGCATATTATATAGAGAGGACAACATACCACATATATTAGAAAAGTAATGGAACATTCACTATATAGTACACTTAAAATAAAACTATGCCATATTCTCATTGAATTCCCCACATCTAAAAGCGGTGGGGGAGAATATGACATGTAATTTTTGAGTAAAGTATAGTGGCCATGCACATAATATTAATTTTCCATTGCCCATGCAAAAAACTAAAAGTCAAATGTAATGTACTTTGTATGCCTGAAATACTTGTATAATGCTAAAATGTATGTTTGCAATTATAAAGTTAAGAATTAATATTATTATTAGCTGAATGATACAAAAATGGATCATGGATGAAAAATAAGGGTCAACAAAAGTGTGTTCACATATTGATCCCTATACTCTTTTACTATATACACAAAACTGAATAATAATGGAACCTCATGGACATATAACTTGGAGTAAAGAAAATGTGATCATGTTACTTCCTTAAATTTTAGCTCATCAAACAAAAGAAATAATTTGAGATTTTATTATTACTTCTTTAGTATTATATTTAAGTGATTTAACTTAAACAAACAATTTGAGATCTTATTATTTTTAATAATGTTAACTTTCATATGTCATTTATATTATTTTATTATTAGTACAATGAAATTTGATATATTATAATTTGTATAATTTTATTTTAATTATCAAATTTAAAAATAAAATAAAATTTTATATAATATTTTATAATTAAAATTTTATCATTGGAAGTCATTAATTATGATGAAAATATTCATCATTAATGTAAAAATTAATGACAAACATTATTTAATGATGGTAAAAACATTCTCATTATAAATTTCATTTACGATAGAAAAATTTATTTTAATGATAAGATTATGTATCATATTAAAGTATCAGTAATGATGAGATAACATATTAATGTAACGTCTCTCTAATGACAAGGTATAGGTTCACTTTGTAACTTAGTTTTAATTAGAGAGGCTTTTACCATTAGCCTTTTATTATTATTAAAGACTTTTTAATTACAATAAATATACTTCTAAGGATATAATTTCTTCTAGTTAAATAACAATTTTCTTATACTATGATATATAATTTCACATCAAACAAGGAATTATCAATAATTTTTAACTTTTAAACTTTGTTAAATAATTTTGATTCAAGAAACTTTATCGAAGTTATATTCACATTTCCTTTTACAAAACTTGCATTATTCACATTATTGTTCATTTCTTGCAATTTATTAGGTAAACAACTAAAAGCAGATTTAACACAATTAGTTAAAAGTTTATGTTAATCTTAGAGTAATGATTAAGATGGAAGTAAATTGACTTTTAAAATATATTTGAAACAATTATATGTAGGATAAAATTAACAAGCTAATTTTGATGATGTAAAACATAAAAATAGTAAATAATAAAATTTTTAAAATATCTCCTTTAAAAATCAAGTAAATCAATTACAATAAACATTAAGACATTCTTTTCACAAAACCTTTTGAATAACATTTTAAAAAATACCAAAATAATGAACATTTAAAAAGCTAAGAATAAATATAAACACGAAAGAGTAGAAAGAAGAATAATAAATACTACAAATTATAGTGGTTTAGCCTAATGCCTATATTTACTCTCTTAAAACTGATGTTTTGAGGCTCCATTAAAATAAAATTACTACAACAAATTTTCTAAGCTAGCTTGAAACCATTACAATTATAAGTTTTCATAGGCTCACTTATAACCTCTTTAAGGTTTTTCAAATAGAATAACATAATAACCATTCCTAAGTGATTTATTATCACTTCCTTATAAGCTAATATAAAATATTAGTAATCCTCTCATAAAAGATAAATTTTATTGTATAAAACTCTCTTAGTCTTAATACAATTTTTTATGAAATTTTTAAGAGTAGATAACCAATATAAAACTCTTTGAAAATGATTTAGATATGCTAGCGATTGCTTGTAGTTTTGTGTGCTTTTTGTATGTTGAGCAATTCAAATGTTAATGTATTTAAACCTTAAACCTTAAACCATTAAGATGTATGAGTATAAATAAGTTAAATTTTCAATAGGTTGGTTGAAATCGTGATTAAAAGGTAGTGGAAACATTTAAAATTTTTTATAAAAACACGTTTTTCATGGATCTTTACAATCATCATTCATTAAAATATAGTAAAGAGGACATGACATAAGACAAGTAACACTTATATGAATGTCGATCTCCTTCAATCTTGTTCATCAGAAAAGTTGTAGCACAATTTTCTAATCCCCCAATGTAGAGGATATTCAAACTATCCATACAAGCAGAGAATCAAATTAGTAATCAAAATTACAAAATTCATTTTAGATACTAGTAGAAAAAAAAATTAGAAGAGAAGGAGATAAGAGAAAGTCTTGAATAAAATCCAATGAGCTTACTCTTGAATGATCAAATTCTCTTGCTTGTGCTTGATTCAAATTTTCTTGTTCTTTTCTCTAAAAGAATATGAAGAAGAAAAAGAAGGCAGAAAGTTATGTTTTTGTAAACCTAAAATCATATTTAAATTAACCTAGTAGGGCTTAGGTGGCACTGGGGCTGACTGGACAGCTTATGTATAATGACATATAAGCTGACTTAATCTTGTTAGCATTTGATGTGTCTAACACATCTTAAAACCCTAATTAGGCATTTGACATGTGTAAGTCATGTGACACATGCACATCTATAATCATGTTCATGGCATGTGCACTACACATGCAAACTTGTATCATGCATTTTTGGAGTTTTACTTATCAAAATTGCATGATCTTGGTATCAAATCAAAGCTCTTTTCAAGCTTTATCTAATAAACATGAAAAATTCAAACCAAATTATAACCTTGAAACAATATCTCATATTGAATCAACATCCATTCTCTTTATTTTTGATCCACTAACTTTTATGTGTAACCTTTTGGATTCTTGACATGTTGACAATATATTGTAATATTATTAAATCTCATTTAATAACATTATATATAAGTTATTAGTGGTGTCTAGTCATACATCATAACTACCCAAATCTCAAAAGATCATTAGTTTAACTACAACCTTTCTATATTAAATAATACTACAATGAACTCCTTTCACCATCCATTATTTCATTTAGGTTTAAGTATGGATTAATGTTAACTTAATACATAATCAAGCATGTTAGATCATGCCTTAAAATTGATGTTTCATGTACATACTCGCTATTCCTAAATGCCCTTGTGAACTCATTCACTTCTAGGCATTCCACTTTGGCTAGAGATTCTAAAATCAAAGATTACTACATGCATCATTGAGATAAAACCCTTACATTTAATTCAGGATGGTGAATCCTTTATTGATATACAAATATCTTTGACTATTTCATATTATACCCAACCTCCCAACTATGAACATCTCCTATGAAGGAATAAAGCACATAAGTCAAAGTATAATAATTCATAGTTAAGATAACCTTGATATCTCAAGTCTAAGGATACTTGCACTACTGATATGAGTGAGATATGTATTTCATAGACATAGATTAATAATCCATATGAAATCTCATTAACAAGGCCTCTAATGAACCAGTACTATACTATTCATCCACATATATATTTAAGATAACTTATGTCATAGTGAATGAGAATCACCCTTTAACAAAAGTATAACATGTGCTAATCTACCTGCATTAACAATGTCCAATCTTATTAATACTATGATAAGGGAAATTTAGATATTGAATATTTACATACAATAAGAATATCATATCATAAACTCTTTATGAATTTCCTTTGGACTATTCTAATACCTTGGACTTCATTATTTAGTTTAATACTCTAAGTAAAACAAATATATAAAATACTACATTTAAATAATGAATAGTACCTTTTATTGATTAAACATTCAATTACAAATAAAACATGATGCTCTGGAGGATACATTAACATAATATACATTTTAAAAGAGTTTTCGACATGATGAAAAATAGCAAACTATTTTCATTACTAAGTTATGTGTCATTTAATAGTATATCCTTGATTCTTTGTCATTTAAAATGTTATCTTGTTGAGAAAAATTAACTTCCTTTAAATAAATTCCACCTTTAAATATACTTACTATAGCAAATATGTAAATAAATCACTTAAAGAAGGATTAAAAGATATTCAAAATAAATTTTCACTATAAATAAGTCAAACCTTCCATAATGTAATAAAGGCAATTTATATCCTTAATAATTTCCATAGATTAATATTAATAGAAAATATTATTTCTAAAAAATATTAAATACAATTTCATAAATCTTATGATATTGAATTATTACCATAAATCAATATTAATTAAAACAGCTTATAAAATAAATAACATTAAAGTATTATTTGTATAATTTTAATAAAATCTAATTAAGCAAATAAATCTATAAAAATTATTTTAATATGAAATCAATAATTTATTAATTTTTTTATTCATCAAAATAAAAAATGTTAACATAAATTTGACAATATACATAACTTTACTTACAATTTTATGAGCATTTACTACATTATGAGTAAATTTCTTAAGGGTCTTCATGGATGATCCTAATTCTTCAAAGTTCACAAGGTGCTCCTTAACAATACAAAAAATACCCCTTACAAGTTATATCCTCATAAATGTTTTGAATTATTGAGACTTTTAAAGGCTTGCTAGATGCTTGAAAGTTGGTTAATAATTTATAATGCTCGAAAAATAAGATTATTGCATGATATATACAAAACCTAGCCAAATGGGACCGTGAACTTAATTTTAGGAGAAATTATTGCTTGATATATGTGTTTATATATATATATACATGCACACCAAATCAAACCAAACTTAGAATGAGCATACATTTTTCAAGGTCACATTAGATGGAAAGTGTGATTGATTATGCTAGTTACAACTATCATAATCTAAGGTACAACATTATTAATACTACCAAAATTCTTAGTGGAGAGAAATATTAAAATTATCTTACTAATAACATGAAAAGATCTAATGATAGTCTCATGATTGACATAATGAACAATCTCAAAGGTAACCAATATATCATCATCTTTGTAATTATCACAATCTCAACAAACTTTGTAGCAAACAACCATGGCATTAAGTTTGGCTCCTTTGGTGATATGTTGCATTATTATTATAACATAATTCTTTCTAATTTATTATATTGTATATAAATTATTTGAAAAAATTCATAATTAAAATTTTTACTCTTAAATGTATCTAAAATTTAACAAATACATTTTAAATATTTTTAAGCATAAATTTTAATAAATATTTGAAATTCAAATATTATTAATTATCAAATTATAACTAGCTTTTTATTTATATTCTGAATTAATATTAAAGAATTTACACTTTAAATATTTGGTTTCAAACATTTAGTATAGATATTTTAGAAACTTTTAAAAATCTTAAAAATATCTATTTTGTATACATACATACATACATACATACATACATACATACATACATACATACATACATACATACATACATACATACATACATACATACATACATACATACATACATACATACATACATACATACATACATACATACATAC
>CANYBF010589020.1:0-17842 GCA_948192965.1 Dalechampia spathulata | reverse complement strand
GCATTTTGGGAATAAAGATTATATGACATGAGAAATCTATTTTAGGGTATGACTTAACATAATTAGTCATACATTGAGTTGACATTAATCCATACTCAAACCTAAAAGAGATAGTGATGGTGAAAGAAGTTTATTACAGCGATGTCTGATATGGAAGGGTTGAAGCCAAACCAATAATTAACCTCCTGATATTTAGGTAATCATGATGTATAACTAGATACCGCTCATGATTTACATGCTAAATATGAGATTTAGCATATTGCCAACATATTAGAAACCTAAAAGGTCATACACTTACAAATAAGGAAACAAGCTAAAAGGGCAATTTTGTACTTTTGGGAAAAGTTGTAAAAACACTTATGAAAATAAACCTAAGACATATAGACTTGACTCTGAAGGTCTAGAAGTCCATAAGGTTTGAAATGGGCTATGAGAGTTGGGCTACGACAAGGCAAGTGAAAGTCACTTGCCATATCTGTCACAGGTGGGCCCTGACTTGACTTAAGCTGAAAGGGTTTCAGCTTAACCTAATTTTTGAGTATAAATATAATGTTATGACTCAAAATTAGTTTAAGCCACTTTATTTTCTTCCTTTGGCCGAACACACCTCCTTCTAAGGGAAAAAGAATTCAGCCTTCACAAGAGCAATTGTAGGGAAGACAAAAATTCCATTCGTTTTCTTCTTTTCTTTCCTAGTTCACAGGAAAGCAAATAGAAGTAATTGGTTGCTTGGCCTGGACTTCCTTATTTCATGTGGATACTGTTGGAGGCTACCTATTTTGGTGGTTTTTGGTTTGCTACAACCATAAACGATATAGAGTTCAAGAACGAAGGAGATCCGCATTGAAAAGTAAGAGTTATTATCCTTTATGCCATATCTAATCTCTACTTGGGTTTTCTTGTGTTTTGATACAAAGATCCCTTCTTGGTTTGCTATTCTAAATAAAAAATTTTAAATTTCTTCTGCTGCTTAATCATATGGTAAACCAACAAATAATATATTGCTACTTACTTTATATCATGCTCACTTTTATCTTCTACTTAAAACATCATTTATAAATTCTTAATTTAACAACCCTTTTAATCCTCAATGTAAAATTATCATAAGCTTCATATAAATATCATACTTCACTTATATCACTTATATAATTCATCATATATAATATTCTTAATTAATCCACTTAATTCTATTTAATCACCTTTTCATAAAACCTTCCATTAACTCTTAATATAATTAATTATTATCCAATTAATGTTCTTGTCACATAATGACCCCATATCTCCATATGCATTCAAAATACATGTAAAATAATTATATCTTATGTCCCCTTCATCAATAATATATCACATGCTTCCAAAAATGTCCTCTCAATCATTTTAAAATATATCTTCAATCTCATTTATCTATAATAATTCATAAGATTCCATTAATATCACAATCATATTTAAAATCATATTTAAAATTTAATTCATCAATTATGCCATATACTTCCATTATTGTTTTATTAATGCTTTAAAAAAGTTATATTTTAAGTCCACTTCAATAATCATGTCATATTTCACTTCACCAATTAAGCCATTTATTTCACTTAAATTTATATATCTAATAACTTAAATTTTAACCCTCAATTTTAATCATCAAATTTAACCATAACTTTAAATCATTTAATACTCAAAAACATAGTTAACCTTAATATTAAATCTTAATCGTATTTAATCTTAAACATATTTTCATAATTTTCACCATAATATCTTGATATGAAATTTAATCCATAAATCATCAAATTAACTTATATTTTTCACTTAGTTTCTATAATCCTCTTTAATAATTAACTTTTGATTTTATCCAATCTTCTTTAAAATTATGTTTTAACTTACCATCCTTTAACAAATAGCTTAGAATAATTCGGCTAAGGTAAAAATCACCACACACACACCAACACAACACCAAACCTCATAATTCATGATCCTTTACAACTCTAATCATCTAATATATCAAATAATCAACTAAAAACTATAGTTTTACTATGTATATAATTTGGCCAGCATAATAAATACATCAAAAATTATAAATCTTCATGATCTAACACCAAATCATGCCTTACCTACACTCACCTTTAATAAATCAACTCAAATTCATACTAAAAGTAGTCCCAAGGTTGACCTTGTCATGGATCTACAAGGATCCACACGTTTAAGACTTCTTTAAGGTTTAAATCAATACCTTCAACACACATGCATAAGCTAAAGAGTTGGATCAAACATAAAATGAAGTAAAACAACCTAAAGAAGGTTTGGCTTACTCATAAAGTTGCTGATTTTTTTTATTTAAAGCTTCAAACTTGAACATCAAGCAAAGGAATTATTCGGTCAACATGAAAAATGAAGAAGACAAAGAGCATTTTGGCCTTACACTTATGTATATGTATAAACCTTCCTTGTACTTGAATATTCAAAGCTAAAAGAATAGAAGATGAAGCATATATTCGACCACAATAAAAAATATAATTCGGCCTCTATGAAAAACTTGAAGAAAATGGAGTCTCTAAGCTTAAACTTGCTCTTAACTTGAAGAAGTAGCTTAGAACATAAGGTTTTAGTAGAAAAGATGAAGATTAGATTATGTATTTTGGTTTTTCTTTAGGTTGAAATGGAGAACAATGAAGAAAGAACATAAGAAGATGAAAGAAAATGAAGGAAATGAAGAGTGGAGAGGATATGATTTTCAGCCAAGGAGAGAAAATGAAGAAAATGATGGATGATATGTCACAAATGAGGGTAATTTTTGTAATACACTGAGGTAGGCTTATGGCAACCCTATCTTAAGCTCAATACATCCTCAAACACCTTAAAATAAGCCCCATAAACCCTCCAATATGTATTCCTATACATATTCAACGTAAAATCCACCAATTACATCTTTTAATTTCATATAAAATATTTCAAATATTAACCAATACACATTTATTTAATAAAATACCATCCTCCAATACATAATATTTAATCATTAAAATCTCCCATCTTTTTCCACTAATAATAAAATATTATTTCTCTTTCCTTGTTACACCCCACTAACACAATTACTCATACCTCCTTTTACAAATTCCAATACTCCTAATATAATAATCCTCCACTATCACAATCCCCTATACCTAATAAAATACAATTTCTTAAATCTCCATTTTCCATAATTCCATTATTTAATTATATTCCTATTTTCCATTTAATAATTCATAATATCCTTATAATTCATTTCTTTTTAACTTAAATTTATATTAATTATCCTACATCATCATCCACTATATTATTATAATACTTAATACATTATACATATATTATACCTATTAAATACTTCCAAATTATGCCAAACCATATTTTTATATGTATTTATACGTATACACTACATACGTATGTATTTATTATACTTTCCCATAAACATACATAATTATTAATTACATATACTCTTAATAAACTTTATAATTCAATTATACATACTTATACATTCACTTATACATTCACTTATACCATATCATATATACACTCATATACATGTATATATTTCATTCGTATAAATTATTTATGATTGTTCATAAATATTAATTTTGCTTACTCATAAAATAATTTATAATTTATTTAATTTTTCATATATTTATACATATAATTTCATAGACATATGAATAAATATACGTATCTTATTTTATTCAATTAATTTGTACAATCCGTTAATTATCTTGATTAATCACGCTTAAATATTTTAAGCGCACTCGATATAATATCCATCAATTATCATCGACATAAAATCCGTTAAATTATCATATTGATGTTACGATCAGTAATTACCATTTTGATGATACATCTATTAATTATCGTCTCGACATTATATGATCGACCATTTTTCAGTGGTCCCGTAAAATTTCATTATTTTAACTTCTAATCATATATCATATATCGCATCATTTATTTTTCATTTCATTCTATATATCGCATCATTTATCACCCCCATTAAGATCACATATGAAGCATAGCACATTAATCGAACAATCAATATAGTGTCTGCTAAAATGAGGATGTGACAGTTGTCACGTCCATACACTTAGCATATTTCAGTGCATTGGTCATTTGTGAGATGGAATGAATAAATTATGCTTTTAAATGGAATTATGGAAGGAAATGGAAAGTGAATGTTTCTGATGAAAAGTTATGTCAAGTTGATGAAAGATAAGTATTCTAAAGGTAAATGTTGCATAGAAAGTGTTTAATGTGCTTAATTAAGCATTGGGCAGAAGTTGGTGATTATGATGAATGCTTACTGAATTCTTAGTACTCATGCTTCTATGTGTTATTAGATTTAGGTATACAAGTATATTTTAGATTAGAATATGTATTGAGTATTAATTTGTACATGTCTTATGTATTTATGATTTATAAGAATGTTATTTTAATGTTAAAGGCTTAAGGCCTTAATGAAAATAAGGTAGAATAATGATTTAATGTCTTATATGTAGGTATGTCTAATGTATGTACATGTATGTATACATATGGGTATTAGTATGGCTAGTATGCAAGGTGGCAGTATATGATTGGCTTGAGTGTGAAAAGTCAATAATTATAGGCTTATTGTATGTATTTCTTCTTTTTTCCCCTTTATTAAGTATTAAACCATATTATTGTTGGAAGAAAACTCTAAGTATATGAATTCATCTTCATCCTCCTCTCCTTTTCATGTTTAAAATTATGACATACAAGGGCTAGATGATCTAGGTATGTAACATATGTTGTAAGTTTATTTGCTTTCCTTTTTTCACTCTTATGCATGCTTCTCCTTTTTGGTTGCTTTTTTTATGATTTTGTGTATTAAGCCATGGTTGAATGTGTGGAGATATGGATTCTTGTTTGTATGGAGTTGAGTTTTAATTTGACAGTGAATGATTACATAGAAGCCAAATTGCTTTGATTGGTTGATGTGGAAGTGGCGGTTTGATATGGTTTGGCTTATGGCTTGAATTTGTGTGATTTTGGGTTCTACCCTAGGTTAGAACGTGTGTTTTTCATGGCTGTTGGAATGAACTATTGATGGTATGGTGTCTTGTGTATGATTTTATGAATGATTGGTATGCTTTAGAGGTGTTAAAATGGAATTATGCATGAAATTCTACTAGGAGCCCTTTGATAGAGGCATTCGACTTTTGTACCTTTATAGGTGTGTGTGCATGTGGCTGCCTAAATTATTGTATGGAATGCTTGATTTAGATGTTAAGAGGTTGTATGTGTGTTTTGATATCAATTCATGAAGGTTTGGGGCATGAGGATGATGAATTTTCACATAAAGGATAGCATTTAGGGACATTTTAGTGATTTTGTTTGTACCTTGGCATATTGCATGTTTTTATGCTTTGGAGCTACCTAAAATGACTTGTTATGAATGTGTGATATATGTATTGATGTTTTATATTGTTGGGTTAGCAATGATGTATAGGGTTTAGGTTATATTTAAAGGGTTTGTGCATGGATATGCTTGGTAGAGACTAGTTTATGATTTAGTGCATGTGTATGTGTAACTTTGGGCATATTGAGAGTTGTGTATGTCTTTTTATAATACTGTAGCAATTGGTTATATTTCCATTATAGAGCATGAGATTTACGTATTGGTTATGATTTTAGGTATCACATCTTTCGACTGCGTAACATGCTCCTGTAGAATGACTATTAACTTCCTAACTAAAGAAGTCAATAGTTATCCTACAAAGGATTCCATACATTCCGTAAAATTTTTTTTTTATATACATATTATTAATATGCAAACTCATATTAATCCAAACCATATACTGTCCCAGTTTAAACATTATCTTTATGTCAACAATACACACATTTAAATTTTACATATCTTTAGTTTTGCCAAACGTACTTTATTTACTGCCAGAGTACTTGCACGATACTTTATAAAGATAGAAGTCTGAATAATACTTAAACCATTTACCAACAAGTTGTTGATATGTCCAACTACTACTATTAACATTCTGGTTCAACGACTTTGCTTGATCCTGCATTTATTAATTGATAAACGCTAAGTATAAACTCAGTGGTGATAGTTATAACATGCAAAACTTAAGGCATTTATATTTTATGAAATATTGATGCCAAGAAATTATTATGATAGATATATAAAGCAATATGTATATTTCATTTGTATATCATGTCATATAGATATGGATCATTTTGTATGACATTTTTAAAATATGATGAATTTCCAACCATATAAATATTTGAATGCATAAAATTTATCATTTAATCATATCATCAATTCACATTGTATGTCATGAATTATGAATAGTATATATATATGAGAATGCATTTATGCTATACATTCTTTCTCTTATTTCTTGATCCATCATTTCATTTAAATATGCATTTACTAGGTCTTTCATTTAATATAACCTTGATTCTTTTCATATGAGCTCATTTACCATTTTGCTTTTCAATTTTGTTTCTTTCATATCATAATAACATATAATTATATTCCTGTAGGAATTTATATTATTGTGCCCAGTATAATCATTTAGCCTTTTTCTCATATCCTATCATTTCTTTTTTCACCTTATGACACCATGTCATGCAATGTCATGGTTAAATGCTTTATGATCATACTATATACATATAGTATGCATAATTAAATTCAATTTGTTGTAATGCGATTGCATTACCAAACCTTTGCCTCTTGATCATTTAATGATCAAAGACTTCAAACATTCTTGCACAAACCTGGTATGTCCTCCCCTTTGTTAAAATCCTTGGATGATTCGTGAATATTTTCTACTGATTTACCTATTTCAAATCAATATTAATCTTTTATTAGTAATTAAATTCATCCTTTGTCATTCTTATATTTATATACCAATTGAAAATTCAATATCATTTCTAATTTATTTCCTTAGTTTTTACTACTTAATATTCACCTTAATAATGACTTGTTTATTTAAAGTCATTGAATTTCTGTTGTAAATTATAATAATAAGAATGTATCATAACAAACTTTAATCATACCTTAAAGTCCTTTAAATCAACTTTATTATAATAATATCATGAATAATTTTATATTAAATAAGAAATGCCTCTTAACCCTTTCCTAGGCTTTGAACTAAAATAAAACAATTAATAACATCTTTATCGTATATATTTTATTTATTTTATTTATCTCCTTTTAGTATCTTAACTAGTATTCTTTAATTAATATCAGTGACCTGTAATTTAAGTTAAATGATAACAGAATTAATAAGTAGTCGCTTATTTTATGATAATATAACTCTGTTGATATCATAATGCAAATTACCTCTAAATATCTTATCTATATCACTCTAATAGGGTCTTCTTATTAATCCTATTTCCTTAAGATCAATTTGCAATTTAAATAGTATTATCTTAATGCATTCAAATAGCAGTTATATCTTAATAATATTCTAAAATTCTGTCAAAATATACTTAACCTTATACCCAGTGACTATGTAATTAATATTCTAACTTAATCTTTCTTCTGTTATTCTTACTTAGTCTCAGGTCTGATATCAATTACCTACAGCTGCTCAACCTTGACATTATTTAATTCTGGTTATTCTGTATGAAACCTTTACTGTTACCATTCATATTCAACATGTCTCAGTATTTCATATTAATATCTTTCAAAACACATTCTTAAATAACATTCTTCATTCAATTTGCTTATGTATTATCTAAGCATTTACGTACTATATATATATCTATATATATATGAAATCAACTAAGTATGTTTATTCTCTAATTCAAGTATCTTTAATTTCTTAAGCATTCTGATACTTTTGTCTAAGTCCTTAAGTTACATCCCATCATACCAGTATCATATCTCTTTTATTATTTACTTAATAGTCTTCTTAAACCATCAGTAATCATTTAAATCCATAAAATAGTTATAACATATTTATTTCATTTAAAATCTCTTTCATTTATTTCATACTTAACTAAATCTCCATTTATTAACCTAAATAATCCTTTAATAACACTTATTATATTTAAATATCCTTTTAAATAATCCATTTAAACTCACTCTAAGTCATAAGCATTCATATCAAGGTATACTTCATCTTAAGCTTAACTTAGTTCAACCTTTATTGACTTTAATTAACTCCACATATCCTATTCATCATAACTTAATTAATCCTTTAAAAGACCTTTAATTTATTTAATTTATTATTGTTTTTAGTCCCATTTCTTATCTTGGCCGAATACTTCTAAAAAATAACACTAAAGTTTACAAGTCTCCATATGTCCAATTTAACTTATCTTACTTTAAACCAACTTAATTAATCTTAATATTATTTCATTTAAACTTTAATTCTTCAGCCTTACCTATTAATTTACTTAACATATTCCAAAATTTATGATTTTTCATTGTAAATTTTTGTTATAAAGAAGATTAGGCCTTATATTTATCTAAATGCTTATCTAATACCCTTTTTAAAACCAAATTATTTTTAACTTTCTTTATTAATTAATATTTAAACTTTATTTACCCTTAATTAGGAGTAATTTATTAAATCAAAAATAATTTTAATCAATGAACTCATTACTCTTTAGTCAAACTCAAATCAAATATCATTAAGCCTTAATTGTCCCTTTTTAACTTAGTTTAAGTGTAAATTTCCTCATTTTTCTTATAATTAATTTTACTCGCTTACATCATCAATACCTATTTATGACATCATGAATAAATTTTTATTTCAAAATTTTCAAACGTTACATATATCTAACTTAAGTTAATACAAGCATAATGGTCAAAACCATTCACTCAAATTCAATGTATATAACACAGAATCCTCGTTTTAGTGCCGTTTAGAGTCTGTTTTAGGGGTTTCGACAAAATTTTCAATTTCCTCTTTTAAGCTTTAAACTCAATTCTTATCATATACATATCAACATAATTATAATTTCATACCATTTTCACACCATTAACATATAGAACACAACATATCATTAATTTATGAATGCACAATGAACCACTAAATGCAGGATGTGACATTAGGAGTTATTTATGATGGGGATATAAATTGAACAAATTGGTGCATATTGTATGGTGTTTTATGATTTCATGCATGAAGCATGTGTAAGTAGGGGGCTGCCATGTTATTTTATTTAAGGACACCTTACTTACTGATGTGCCTTGATGCAAGTGAGTTATTTGGTCATGTATGCCAAATTTTATGTCATATAACATTGAGTTATGCATGTTTGAGTTGGTATGCAATTTTCATGCATGTTAAGGGTAGAATTAAAGGCTTGTAGCAATTGCATTTTGATTGCCTTAATGTTTTATTTTTTTAGGCTTGTAAAAAGTTCTTTGAGTCTAGTTTTCAATGGTATATGGCTCATTTTGTTATAAGGTCATTTGCTTGGTCAAAACATTCATGTAATGTAGACTGTTACAATTAGGTAGAATGTTTTTATGAATAATAAAGTATTTTTCTTGAAGTGAAAACATGATATGTTATATGAACTTGTGTTGTGCACTTGAGTGAATGATTATATGCTTGTATATAAAGACTATAACTAGATACATTTCATGATATGGAAGTAATGCTTAAAGATCTTTAATTACACATTATTACACATGTGAAGTGCAATTTGAACATAGTAAAAGTGATAAAATGAATAGTGATTCTGTGAATGAACTTTATGTGATTATTCTCATTAAGGTGTATGTTTTGTAATATCATAGGTGCTTTGGAGGAAGGATTACATTTATCATCGAGGCATATAGATAAAGGCAAATTTATAACAAGTTTGTGCTAGTGTTCCTCGACCAATGATTGGTCTTTTAAGGAACTTTTCATGAAAATGTGAATGTGTATGACTTATTAACTGTTCATAGCACCACATTATGCATACATATGCATTAATTCATGCATAATCATGCATTCCTATATAAGTATGACATAACACAAGAATGTGGAGGTATAAGGAAGAAATGGTTATAGAGCTGAACACAGTTGGTTATTGATACGTATTTGGTCATATAGTTTGATTTCCATAATCAATCATAAAGTTGGATTCCTATATGGAATCACAGAGTTATACGTGTATATATATATATATATATATATGATATATGATATGTTCCTACGAGAACTAGAGGTACCGATACATTGGATCTAGTACGAGATTGGGCACAATTGTAGAGATAAAGGAATTGACATAGGAAAAATAGAGGGAGAGTATAAATCATCATTGCATTCTCAATAAAATATTTTATCACTTATCACATATCCTATAGATGAAATTACTATATGGAATGATACTATTGAATGTTTTAAAGCTATATTATGCTTAATCGTGAATATATGGTGTTATGTGACAACATAGCGAGTAAAGAGCATTGGGAGATACATATATGACTAACTTTGATATAACCTATTTTATGTGATAATGATTGCTCTTTATATTGCTTATAATCATTTTTACTAGCATCATTGAGATTTTTCTCAACATTTGTCATTTGATGAACACAAACACTAGTACTACAAAGGAGCATGGGAGTTAATGGTATCAACAGTTGTTTCAGAGGTTTAGCTGGACATTTTGGTAGAGAACCCAAACTTCCATGACGGACTCTTACGACCTTTGTATTTGTGCAACTTTCTCCTATTTTATTTTGGTAGTAAAAAAATTGTAATATAAATGTCATATGTATATATATATCATGGTACCACTAAGGTTTTTAAAATTCTAATGAAAATATATAAGGTAATTATTAATTTCCTTATTTCGAAGGTTGGTAATTACACTAAGGGAGCATATCTCACTGCATGAGGCATGACACTTCCACTTATTCTTGCAAACTGGTCATCAAAAACAGTCTTGGTAAGATCATTATAAATGACTGTTAGTAGCATAGTGCCAAGTGAACATCTTCCTCCATGAGTAATGAAATGAGCCATAAGGATATATTCACTACTTAGTTTAGCAATGAAGGATAGAAGATAAGTCTACATAGTAGTCATCAAATGAAATAAGTATGCTCTATCTCAAGATCTGATAATCAACCTACTATCGCTTTGATAAGAGTTGTATAGGTAGAAAACTTAATCTCATAATTATCAAGAGACTTTATGCTTTTGATGAGAATTGGTGCCTCAACACCCACCATCAATAAGCTTGTAAGCATAAGAATGTCTCAGAGTATGATACACATAAGCATGGCTTGGAAAAGGAATGAGTTTAATCTTGAGACCAACTGTAGTAAGTTGCATAAAGTTTAAAAGCTAAAAAAAGGGATGTGTGTTAAGGATAATCAAATAAAGGGCCATATTTTATCTTTCTCCCATTGATTGGAGAAATGAGGAGATAGGTCATTCACCCATTTAGTCCATCCAGTAAAGATTCCACTCCATGCTTTTAATGAAGGTGATTGGGGAAATGCTTTTGACATAAAAGAGTTCCTTGTTGTATTTCACAGTATAAGGGAATGTTAGCTCATTAATGATATGGTAAAGAGGTATCACTTGAGACATGGAGCTAGGATCCACCTGTAAAAGGGAATAAATTAGTACTTAGAGTGTGGGCAAGGATGATGTAAGAGTGATGAAGTAGGGTTACCTAATATTGATGGTAAGTGCTTGCAAAAGTAGACGTTGGCCTAAGACTAAAGTTAGGGGAAAATCTGCAATATTGAAGCATTTTATAAATAAGTAATTATAGAATATTGTTCTTTATTTGTTAATAAGAATGGCTAGTGCAATGACATTAAGAAAAATAAAGTTGAAGCTTATGTTTCAAGGTCATTAAGTATAGGACATTCCTAAATGATTATTTAGTTTTACGTCTTGAAAGTGATTGAAATTATCCTAAGGTAATATTATTAGCCTAGGAAATAAGATTTTATTCATTTCTCTTAGCAAAAATGTCATTTCTAGTGATTTCCCTAAGTATTTATGTTGATAAGAATTTGATAGAGTTTCAATAATAACTCAATAATCCTGAAATTTCTTTTCTCACAAGCAAAAAAGCCATAGACCATACTAATATCATCATAGAATCGTGATAATTCCATCATAACAATATGTTAAATAAAGAAAATTGGTTAACCCATTTTTATCATTTTTGATGTTTGAGTTGTTTGATTTTTGATCCTTGAAAGTATATATTTTCAAAGTTAATAATGCTTGTGAGTGTTAGAATGTGTCTCTCAATAAGCTACATCAAAGTTAGAGTAATTAACCTTTACCCTTATTAAGGTTTCATTGTCTTAAGAAATAAATGAGGGAAATAAAGGTTAGCATCAAGTTGATATTTGCAAATACCATTTAAGTGTGTGAATAATAATTTAAGAAGGATTGACTTTAAAGACATTTTATGTTTATAAAGAAGATAAATGTATGATGAATAAATTTGAAGAAGTCTTATTTATATTGGTTTATTTATTCATTGATTTATCTTATGAATGATGCGGCAAAATTGATTAAGAAGGCATTACAATTCTATAAATAGTGTATATATATATTTATATGTATAATGAGATGGCAAAACTATTACATAAAATTAATATTATACATATTTTACTTGCATGCTATTAATTATATTTAGTGTGTATATATATATATATTAAATTATAAGTGATCATTAATATTTGGGAGAACGACAACCTTTGTTAGAAGAGGAAACTCATTTGATTATGTAAAAATAGAGAAAAAACTAACAAGAGACTTACGTATGGCTTAAAGAGAGGAGTTATTCTTGAAATTTGATTCAGAATGACACTTTTTTATGAAGCTGCAATAAAGGAAGGCATAAACCAAAATGAAATTTTATCAATAAGCTAAGGATACTGATGAGGACGATAATTTCATACTAGGATAAGTTTTAGGGATTTCAATTTTAGATAAAACAGATGAATTGATAATAATAATAATAATAATAATAATAATAATAATAATAATAATATATTTTTTATTATTATCATCATTATTAAATGAAGGGTAAATGAAAAAAGCTTGAGATTTGTTTTAAGTAAATTTAATTCATAAGATTGGTTTAAATAAACATAAACCATCTCATCGGAGCAATGTTATACCAAAATAAAAATTATTTGTAATTAATTAAAATAATTTAATTAAATGATATTTGATCATTGAATCATTAACTACTTTAATAATATGCCTAAATTAATTTTAACCAACATAAACTTTAAAAGCCTAAATCAATTTAACCGTGTTAAGGAAATTTTCAAAAATGAAAACGGTTAACAAATAATATAACTCGTTTATAAAGGAAAATATAAAAAGTTGATATATGATAAAATGATGATTATTTGAATTTGAGGAAAAAATGATTAAAATAATATAAATAGAACAAGGAGACGGATTCAAAGGAATAATTTAGCAATCGTCTAAGTAAGATTATTCCAATATTTTTTATTAGTATTAAGAAATGAAAAGTAATATTTAATTTAATAATGAAAATGATATCTAAAAGTGTCATGTTATGATCTTCATCACCTTAAATTAAAACTAATATTAAAAATAACTTTAGTAATGTCAACATATTTCTATCATAGATATCATAGTATAGAAATATAATTATTTTATATTAATAATTATAAGTAACGATGGATTAAGTAATTAAATAATTAATAGTAAAATATAGAATAATATATAGTTTTCCTAAATATTATATACGGACCTCATTCAAGGTCTCACAAAAAGTAAATATTAAGGTTAATAACTGAAAGTTATAATCCTTGTGTTCGTGATATTTTTGAATTACGAGTGTGTCAAAGAATTTAAGTATTCCCAAACTGTGTACGCCTTCTGATTTCTTGATCAAAATAATTATGGATCTTTGATTTATTTGTAATTGAGAATTAAGCTCAAGAAAATGATGCTACGTAATATAAAAATAATGGGCTATTAAATTGAAAAGAATAGTGTTTAAAAATGAAAAGAGATAAACAAGGGCTAAGAAAATCAAAACTAGAAAGAAAATTGCTTTCAGAGTGCTTTATGATGATTGATTGTCTGTCCTCTCCTCATTGCCCTCACTTGCTATTTATTTTTGTGCATAACCGTCGTTCTAAATATTGATAACCGTCACGTATACATTTCCTGCACTTTCTCCATTATCAACGTGGTAACTGCTTTATCACACTTTTCTAGGAAATTAAGCCCATTAATCTAACTAATGACTTAATTTACTAAACAACATTTAATTAATAAAATATTAAATAAATTAATATAAAATTAATTTATTTAATCTTAAATCAACTAACACTACCCTATTAAATTAATTAATCGCCCAAATTCATAATTTAAACCTATTAAATTAATAAATGGCTCAAACATTAAATATCTTTTAATTAATAAAAATAATAGATAAATTAATATAAAATTAATTATTTTAATTATTTTAATTAATTAAAATCAATTTAATTATGATAGAAACAATGCCCCGTAAGATGGTTTATTAATATATAAACCAATCTTACACCTCCATTAAAATAAGAAAATAAAATAAAAAAAATAAAAACAAATAAATAAAAACTCAATAAAAGAAGAGAAAAAAAAAACAAAACAAAATGAAGCCCAAGCCCAAATCAAGTTAAATAAGTCTTCCTCTCCGCCATATCCTTTCCCTAAATACTAAATCCCTAATTCCTACTGCACTTCCGTCGAGAATCTCCAAGTAATATTTTTTTTTTTTTGAAATCTTCCTCTCACACAGCCCTACAATTTTATATATGTATATAAATATATATATATACACACGCACACTCTCAATTCACAGCACCTCATATATATATATATATATATATATAAACAATTTGTTACCTCTTTGTACATGAGTATATAATACAATATTAGAAAATATTATATTATTAACTTACATGACACAAAGCATAAAAAATATCATTTCCTCCATACCACTGAATGTAATTATCAAATGTTAATACGTAAGTAATTAAGTTTAAATGTCATATAAAATTCCAATTTAAACTTAACCCTCTGCTTTTCCTCTTGCAGGTGAATGACATTTTTATGAGGTCGAAAGTCAAGTATTCTGAATTTGATACGGCCTACTAGAATACACATCTAAATACTCCTAAGCAATACCGTCCTTCCAATTCTGTTCTTCCAAAACCTAAACGCCAAAAAAATAACTCTCATACCATAATACAAGGTTAGCTAATCTCTAGAACTATTAGCCAAACTCTTATGAACATGTTGTTATGATGGAATTGTTATGGTATTTATGCTTATAGAAATTTTGGGATTATGAAATTGCTGCCGGAATTCTGCCAAATTTTTCTTAACATAAATGCTTGGGGAAATGATCAAAAATGACAACTTTACTAATGAAAATGAATTTATTCTTATCCTCTAGGTTTATGATACCATAAGAAAACCAATTAAAGCATCGAAGAACCTTTTAGAACTATAACAACACCAAACTAATAAGCTTGAAATACACATTTTGGCTGCACTTCCTTATTACTATTAAGAGGTATATCAAAAAGGTTTTAATGGCTTACTTGCAATGTATTGTTATTGCAGGCATATCTTCTTTCCCCGAGTCTGAGCATACTCCTTCAACTACACCTGTTCCTATTAATGCTCAACAGGTAACATAACTTCCACTCAATTTCTATTTACCATGCTTTCTCAAATTTTACTCATTAACTCATCCCCTTTTGCAGGTCATACCTCACTTTACATCTCGGATAATTCCTCCTTATCATAAAACTAGAGAACCAGCATTCCCTTATCCAGTGAAATATGGTGAGGAACTACTTTATAGCAAAACCATCTTTCCAGCTACCTTTATCAAAGCATGACCTCGAGTTTCAGATGGTTGGACTAAGTGGGTGAATGATTTAACCCTACACTTCTCTGATCGATAGGAGAAAATCAGAATCTAACCTCTCATCCGATTGTCTACCACGCAGATTCCTTTTCTAGGTCATTTACTTTCAATTGCTTGCCGCTTCTGGTCTAAAGACTACAACTCCTTCATTTTTTGAGCTATGCCTATGTCGATCACCCTCAGAGATGTGCTTGCTATCATAAGACTATCTGTGGTAGGTGTCAAGACACCAACTCTTATTAAGAGTACAGACTCTCTCAATGGTTTTGACACCAAGTATTCGACTTACGCAGCTTTAATTAAAGGCGTGGCAGGCCAACTGTAAGATCTTGAGGTAGAACACATATACTTTATATGGTGTCTACTATATCAACTTATCTTCTATCCTTCATCAGCCCGAGCGAGTAGTGAGTATCTTCCAGTAGCTCATCATGTTGCCCATGGAGGGACATGTGCACTTGGCACTATGTTATTAGTTATAGTCTACAATGATCTTACCAAGACCATTTCAGATGAACCTATTCGTAAGATGGGCGGAAGTGCTTAGTTAGTACAACTATGGCTACTCACTTATTTCCCAGCCCTTTCAGGACGTCCTATCTTTCAAGAAGATTTTCACGATCTGCGCGTGGCTAACTACACCTATTCTATGTCTGAAGCAACCATCATGGATTATTTTTAAAAGTTGACTTTTGAGAAATTTCCTTTACCTTTCATATTCTCTTAGGACACTGACAAGGATTGTATCCTGCCAATCTGGGCCAGAAACTATTTCCCTGGTGAAGTCCCTCATGCTACGCTGACCTAGGTAGCTTTCACTCAGCCTCGCCTTCTCTTCAAAGGTAGGGCTTCCACCAGCTTTCCTTCATCAAGCAGAGCTATTGGAGAGCCATACCTTCCTTTTCTTTGGTGTAGACAATTTGGCTTACAGCAAGGTATCCCTGACCATCATCCATTATGCCCAACTCCTAGTGATAGAGCTACCTATGATAAGTGTGCAGTTGAAGAAATTTGTAGTAGCTATGAGAAGAGCCTCCTGAAACCTTTTATTCATGAGTTAGATCGTTCCCCTAAAGATCTTCATGCTTCATTTCAGACCTGGTGAACATCTATTTTTGAGAATCTTGTTGTAGTAAGTAATGTTATTTTTTTCCTTCTTATTTCCCCTTTGTAAATGTGCTATCTTCCTAACTGTGATTTACTTTACTTTTCTCAGCTGCACCAGGAAATGCCTCTCAGAGTAGCTCACTGCCAAAGACTAGGAAATTATAAAAGACTTCCAAAGCAACTCCACAACCTATTAGAAAATCTTTTCGCGTTATTACTCTAGCTATAAGGAAGATCAAGGTCCAGCTCTCCTCCTCATCCTCAGAAGAAAACAGCTCAGAATCGTCTTCAGAGACAGAATCTAAATCTTCTGCCGATAGAGAGTCTGCTAAAGAGAATGATTCACATGATGAAACACCCAATCCTCTAGCTACCTTTTGTCACACCCAGCCTATACCCAGGCAGACATGCTCCCACGCCACAAGCAGCGGCCCCCAAGAGAAGACCAGTGCCTATAACGTCAGGGATACATCGTGAAGACGTCGTATGGGGACACATTTTAAGCCTAATGGTGGTTATGCAGCGGAAACAACTTGATGTGCATACATCCTATACCCGGGATCCATTCATACACTCATGCAATATATTCAAATAGGCTAACTGTATTTCATATAAATAAAAACCGTTATACAAACAATGAGTGTATACATAAACCACCAAAAGCTATACAACAGTACACAACTGTATAATACAACATCCTTACTGCCATACCCTAGCTACACGACCAAAAATAAGCCGGAGTTTGCCGCAGAGGACCCGTACCAAGTTGAGATCGATCTGTCTCAGCTGACGACCTCTAGTCCTTTCCCGAATGCTCTCCCGTGGGCTCTGAACCTACGTTCATCAAATGACAAAC
>CANYBF010588948.1:0-25947 GCA_948192965.1 Dalechampia spathulata | reverse complement strand
AGGTTAGTACTAGTTCGTGCTAGTTAGTGTTGGTTTGTAATAGTTGTTCTTCACTTCTTTTATTGCTTTTAAGCCAAGTTTGGCTTAGTATATGATGATTGGGGATTGAATTCCCGTATTTGCCTATTCTTTGATGCTATGAGCTTGTAATCTGTTGAGTTTCATGATTCTTGCTTGAGGTTCCATTTGATACTCTCGTATGTTAGCATATTCATGACATCTGGAAGTGTAAATGCCTAACAGAGCGAGAGAAAATGAGAAAAGGCATGCTGGATCATGTATTTCAGGATTCCATAATGGAATCGTATATTATATTTCATCCTCCGGGAGTTGAGTCTTGAGACATAGGCATAATAAAAGGGCCTACGGGCCAAGATTACAGTTATCCTCCTTCTGGAGTTGAGTACCGGTACATAGGGATCCAGTATGGGAATATATTGTGCACAATAAGGGAAAAAGGAAAGAGGGAAGAGAGTACAGAACAGGAAAAGAAAACGGGACAACATAGCATTGCATCGTATTGCCTGTTACTTAACATGTTTGTCTATGTTTTATGCGTGTATGATAGCTAGTGCTACTGAGTCTTCGACTCAGCGTTTATCAATTGATGAACGCATGTTCCGAGCCTACGATAGAAGGCCCAGAGCAGTGATTGCTAACGTCAGCGGAGAGGCGAATTCATCAGCGAATCCTTATCTCCAGGTGGTCTGGAGCAGCCGAGCATATTTTCTTTTTGTAACCTCGTATTGTAGCCTGTATTTATGCGAGAGGCAGTAATGTATTTGTAGTTTGGTGGTGGTTGTACGATTATTGTAATCAGAACCTTTGTATATTAATGAATATACTTGTTTATAGACATGTTCATTCAATTAAATGTATGTTGTTATCCAGGGGTATGTTTGGTTTTGTTTACTGATTTCACCGCTATACTATCTGTTGTCCCTATACGACGTCTATTTATACATGTACAGGTATCCCTTGTAGTGTATACAGTGGTTTTCCATACGAGAGGTCATTGTGTATGCTACGGGAACATGTTGCTCTAGGTATGGGCTAGGTGCGACATAAATAAAATAAATAAATGTCAATTTTATCTTCTTTTAAACACTTCCAAATCTAATCCTTATATAACTTTCGAATTTAAAATAGAACAACAACTTTATCAGGTCTCTGCGCTCCCTATTATACTCATAAGTCTTAGTCATACGATCTTATATTCTGCCTTTAATTTCAAAACATGTTAAAACCATCATTTAATCTTCCTTTTTACTTTTTTTTTGTTTTATCTGTAAAATACAAAAATAAGACTAAATCAACTGTTTTAGTCAAATTCTCTATCTAAAACAGACTGTTTTAGACATGAAAAATATGAAATTTGACATTCGATCACATTCAATCATTTTATTGTAAATAATTAAATCTAAATTAACAAATATATATGAATTTTAATAATTTAACCATATAATGAAATATGAAATTTCAAACATTTTAAATACATAAAATTTCAATTTTATAGATTTTACAAAATTTATAAATTCTACATTATCTCAATCTGAACGATCTCATATTTTTAGTATGAAATAAAAATATACAACGAATCAAATTCACATAAATGTGAGTAAAAAAAAAAGACATATAATTGATGAAAAGAGGAAGAGAAGGTCCTTTAGATTGTTGGGTCATTTTCAGAATTGCAATAAATGGATGTATCCAAATTGTCTCAGGTTGTGATATTGTTGATGGTTAAGCGGTGCTGAGATATACTTGTATTGAATGAGGAGACATGGAATTTGTTCAGTTCTCTTTAAGAATTAAAGTGACCTAAAAAGGGTTGCCTAGCATTGAGGAAGAAGATGTAAGAACAGAAAGTACATAAAAGAGAAATATGCATGGGAAATTAAGAAGAGTGTGGCACATCACGCCACAATGCCAATAAAATCAAACGATAAATAAAATATCAATAAATTATTTTGGTTATACATATATGGGTTTTTTAACAGGAAAAGGTCATTTTAAGATGGAGTTCTATAATGGCCTTTTGGAGCTCCTAAAGGACAACATATTTACCATCCACCAAAATGCAACGTAGAAGGGAGAAAAAGTATCATGGCGATCAACTGTTTACTTCCAGTTTCAACCTATATTTTTTTATGTGATTAGTTTTTATACCCATGAGATATATTATTCCTTATACTGTAAAGGCTATATATATATACTATTTGATCATATGATTCAAGGAATTAAGTACAATATTGATTTGAAAACATCATATGATATTTTCATGAAATTATAAATTCCTTCTCTTAATTTTATTTTTAAAATTTTGGAGAAATTTTATTTTCTTAATTTTTATTTTTTAAAATCGTATATACATAAGAGAAAATCATATTAAATCTCAAACCTAAAACCCATATAAATCGATATAAGTAAATAATATATCTTTCTTTAAATTGTCTTTTTCACTTACTGATGGATGCATAAAATGAAGTGACTAAAAGCAAGATAGCATATTTAACGATAAAAAAAAAGGAAAAGGAATTAAACCATGTGAAGTAAAGCGAGTTTCTTTGAATTTGTTTACTCTTTTTCCTTAACTTGCCAATCGATTACTTGGAAGTCAAGCTTATGCGTGATGGTGGATTCATTTTTAGAAGATTTTGCCGTGTAAAACTCTCATTTCTGAAATGGTGAGGTAGGATTTGCCCTTTGCCTTTGCCCTTTGACTCTTACCACCCATATGTCCTTCCATCTAAAATATTATATGGAGTTGATAATTAAGTAAACATATCTTCCACTTCTGGGTTTTCTCCTATGCTTTTTAATAAAACGTGATCAATCGTGGGCCACTAAATTAAATATGAATTCATCCTTTTTTTCATATTATATGAATATGAAAATAATGAGAAAATTAGATTTAATTATCAATTATTTCTATCAAAAATTAAATTGACTATGGATTTAAGTTATAATATTTCAAATAATTTTAAATTTATAAATTTTATTATAAAAATCAAACATAATCTATAAAATGGTATTGAAAAATTAAATTGAAATGGATTGAATCGTGATACATTTTGTCTTTTTGTAAAAATTTAAAAATAATAGACAAGGTGGTGGAATCTTATTGCTGCAAAAATGTACAGAAAAATCATATAAAATCATAGATCAATTTCGAACCCTCCAGAATTCATCAACAGCTCCGAACAGTTGCATATGAGACCAACAGATGTTACATCAAATTCAAATTCATGATGCTGATGTATAACTATATATGTATATATATAGATTTATCATTGATGTGAAAGATAATGACATTTAAAATTATTATTATTATATATATATGTATGTATGTATTCAAATAGTGTGGAATCCATGTAAATTTCCATGTGATGACTAATCATAATCTTTTTCTCAGAAAAACAATAGTGATATCACCATATAATTGAATAATGGCGCCATCAAATGCAATCCATCAAATACTAAAACTCATAGCGTGAGATTATTATCGTCCAACTCTCATGGGATGAACCAAATCATTACGGTTATTATTATAATCTTTGAAGGAGAAAGAGGATGTTGTTTACGTGAGATTTGGTTGCCATTAAGTATCATAAACCCTACCACAAAAGAGCAGCCATACAGCATACGATGGAAGGCACGAGAGACCCACTTGATAAATTAGGAGATTCATGGCTTGTGTGTGTGGGTTAAAAATACAATGAACTTTCTGTACAAAGCTTACACTACTTTCTTGCGCAGACAGTAGCAAGATGAATACAGGAAAGTGTGATGTAGCTGTAAGAGACTGCCTGACCATCAGGGTTCGAATCAGCCGGCACGTGCATGTCACTTTCATAGCCTTACGTTGCTCCCCACCTTCAGTCTTTATCCACTTGAAGTGACGCTGACTTGTTTTCGCCTGTACCCTCTGCTTTCTTGCAAGTTGGTGCTGAATGTTTACGGTCCGATCCCTGATTAATGCAAATTTACTTGCTTCTGGCTCATGGGTCGACCTTATCTTTTCCTGTTTTAATTCTATCTCGACCAAGTTTCTTACTTTGGGACCATCCATCAGCTTGTCTGACCAAAAAAAAAAAAAAAAATCTCCATTAAAGTTACCTACGGAGTTCATGGGATCAGATGATTTAGAATCAATAGATTTTAATTTCAGAAATTTGGGATCAATAATTTTAAATGTTTGATTTTATTCTAATCTTTTAAAATATTAATTCTATTTTGTTTCATTTTTCGAAACCGATCACAAGAAGATTGAGATTCTTTTATAAAATTAACTTTATTAAAATGAAACAAATTTTTTCTATTAATTTAATTTTATATTATATTTATAAAAAAACTAAAAAATATTTTCATCCATTCCTTCATTTTGTAATATATATTGCCAATTAATATAACTATTTATATCAAAAATAAAATAATTTTTATAATCTAAAATTAATTATATTAATTAAGTGGGTTAGGTGGTTATATTAATATACTATTTAGTAAAAAAAATCCAGAAACAATTGAAGAAAATAATGAAACTTATCTTCAAGAAAATGATGAAGCTGATATTAAAGTAAAGTTTTTGAATGAGAGTTATCTATTTGAAAAAGAAGGAACAATGATGGTATAAATAGTAAATAAAGATAATGAATAAAAAATTTGAAAATTATTCATAAAAGAAAATCATTATAAGCAATAACATTCTAATATTTATTTTCTTTTACATAACTTTTTATTTTATTTTATTTTATATAATCTTTACTTTAATTTTCATTGTTTTTTTACATTATAAGCAAATAAAAGATCCATAATTACTTGATTAAGAGTCAGGCTCAATAGTTTGAAAATATTTAAATTTTCTAACATGCTTACAATTCCAAAAAAATTACATAGAATAATAGTAATAATAGATAAGAGTAAGAATAGATTTACCCACATTTGTTTCATGTCTTTACTTATAGATCAAGTTAGTCAATACATTGTAAATAGAAAAGAATAATTTTTAATTTTTATTAAAATTCTTTTTCTTTCTGACTTAAATTATATAAATTAATTTGATCAATTTATAAAAATATATATCATATTTAGATAAATATAATAAAGTCTAAAATGTAAAATTTAAAATTTAGGATTATGAAAGATGTCACATTGATAATATACTCTTTGGTATGTTTGGAGTAATACAACCATTGTGACAACAATTTAGTTGTCGTTGGAATTTATATGAGATTTTTTTTTGGGGTACATGTCCATATCTAACATGCCAAGTAACTAGTTCATTGTAATCTGAAAAACTGAACTATTACATAATTGTTTATTAAATGAATCAATATTTAGCACGTAAAGACCCCTCGTTGATTAGTTGCAACTATAGTCTTATGGTTGGTAACAACCTGTATAATGCATTTGTCTGAGATAAAGGTGACAAGAACATAATTTTTTAGTTAGTTTGCAGACTAATAGGAGGTTATGATGAAAACTTAATATGTGCAGGATGTCATGAAGGGTTATTTTAATGTGTAATGGAATTGTATCTTTATAAACAATGCCTTATGTTTTCGCATATGAGAGATGTATTTTGTATGTTCGTGTGATTGGTCTATACATGGCAAATTTGTACAAGTTATGTATCATGTGAGAAAGTGCCTCTCGTGTCTTTACTTTTCAAATTTAAAGAAGACTGTAAAGCATAATTTGTATGCTTATTTGCATAATCAATCACAGTTGTGCTTTTGCCCCAGATATATTTTCACTCTTCCTGTTGTATCATGATAACCAATTCGCCATTTCATGAATTGCTTTTTCTTTCAACAGTATTGATGGATATAACATTAGCCCTTTTCTTTTTTCTTCTTAGAGGTTAGTAATTTAATGTATATCCCTTTTAGTTTGAAGCATATATCCTCAATGTGTCCTATCATATTACAGTGAGGACATCTCTTTCCTTCACGATCTCTATGCATATTTGGGCATCTTGGTTGAGTGCAAACCATGTTGTTTGGTAGCTTTGTTATTCGTTCGATCTGAGCCCCCTATTTCTCAATACTGAGTAACATGGAATAAACTTTATTAATGTTTGATAATGGGTCCATGATGAGTATCTGATTCTTAACATGATTATAAGCCTAAATTAATTCTATCAAAAACTGTATGAGCTGGTCAGTTATTTTCTATATCATTGAGTATCATTATAGTCTTGTAGGTGCACTTTGGATATGACTTTCCCTATATCTCTCTCAGCGCTCTTCCTATTAACCCTTTTGTTGAGGTAGCATAGATAAGTGATTCGATTAGATCCTTAGACAAAGAGTTTTAAAATCCATTAAATCACCATGTGATTTAGGTGTTTTTGGCCATTGAGTATATTATATTGAAGTAGTGTTTGGTGTTGAGCATGTCCCGTTTATGAACCTTAACTTGTCTTTTACTCACAGTGCTGATATCATCAATAGACTCTATGGAACATGGTTGTTTCCATTGAGAAGAACATTGTTGATCAACGTTATTCAACATGATTATATTGCTTTCCTTTATGGTTGATGTTTTAGTGGTTATGGTGGTTTCAACGTATGTTACCCATTAATACGTTAATTTTAAATAGAATCTAATTAAAATATATTTATTTTTTAATTCTTTAAAGTAATTTTTATTTTAATTTAATTTTCATATCAAGAATTTTTAATTGTAAAAAATCAAATTCAATTTAAATAATTCAATTTCATTTAATTTTTTTATTCAATTTGATTCTGATAAGATAAATGGATGGTAAAAGAAATATAGAGAGAATAAAATTTTGGATTAAATTTTTATAAGATATAATAATATTTTTCATAATATATGCATGCTTTTGAACCATATGAAAAATGATAAATTTTTCATTTTTGTGTGGATAAGTCTCCAGATTTTCATCCCACAAGTAGAGCAGCCAAAGCTATACAAATTATTATTCTTTTTTAAGTCAAAAAGAGTTGTTTGCTTTTTTAATTTTTTAAAAAATAATTTTTTCTCATGGAGAAATTAATATATTTAGTAAGAAGATATAATAGCAATTATTGATAAACTATGTAATAAAAAGTATGTTTTATTATTTTGAAAGACTAACATAATTAATATAGAGGTTTTAATTTAGTTTTTAAAAAAAGGGGGAAATGCAGGAAGTGTAGATTTGAGGTTAGGGAAAGTGGAATGGCATCTTGTAGTACGATATTCCCATCCATTATCATGTAAATAAACACAGGCTAATTAGTTTATGGCCATTGATTTGGTTTAATACCATTGGCATATTAACACCCACCTGATTTTTAATATTCAAGGAATATACCCATTTGAAAGGGGCATTAAACTACTCTAATTAACCTTTGTGGAAGACAGAATTAGTGCAGTTGCTTTATATTATGCCCCCATTATTAAAGAAATGGATATATACTTGTACATATATTTGCTCGAGTGATTCTTTAGTTGACTAGATATATTGTCTTTCTTGGTATTATAAAACTAGTTGTTGAGGTAGATGATTTGGTTCCGGTTTAGCTGATGAAGGATGATACGTTACGTTTGAATCTCAATACTGCATGGTGAAGAATATTAGAGACCTTTTATAAAGATTTTCGGGGAGTTTTGGTTTTTTTTTTTTTATATTTATCGTAAAATTAATTTTATGTTTTCATAATAAAGTATATTCATATGATTAGATATTGAAATCTTCGATTTCATTTCGATGTTATTATATTTTTTTTTATAGATTTTTTTATGAAAATTTTTAATATAAGATGTTATAATATTTGTAATGATATAACATTTGAGATAAACATATAATGTAGAAGTTGAAGATGAAGAGACAAAATGTGGGGGGCTGAGCTTTTTGGAGTTGTGTTGATGAAAAAAGGAACAAGTGGTAGGTAGTGGGTTGCAACGGCATGGTGTAGAATGGTGTTATTAAAACATCATATTATGCCTTCTGAGAAATACCAATTTCTGAGTTGATAGATGGGAAATGGGCATTACTTCTTTCTCAAGTCACAAAAAGGAATATATATATATATATAATATGATTAAAATAAATTAGTTCACTTGTTATAAAATTTTATCATAATTCATACAAAATTGCATCTAATTTTAAATGAATCTAAAAGATTTGACAAACATGTTTATATGAATGTAATAGGAAAAATTGTAATAAATGTTATAGTTTGAATTTTCATTTTATAATTATTATTTTAATATTTTTATTGAATTTATGTAATTTTAAATAGTATTATTATTTATTTCTCATTCATTTTAAATATTTATATATTTATATATAATATCATTGATTATCATTAATTCATCAGTAATTAATCGTCAAATTTAATTACTAATTATCAAAATTTGATATCTATAATTGATCAATATCAATGAATAATAGTTAACATTAATTAATAATTTTGATCAACTACCAATATATTTACTATGTAAATATAAATTAAATATAAAATAAAATATGTTTTCTATGTTTATTTATATGTGTTTGACAAAAAATAACATATATTTATCAAAAAATGATAAATCACAATTTTATGCATATATGAACAAATATATTTACATATATATAATGCACATGTAAATAAATATATTTATATATTTATATGTGTTAATTCATCAAATTTATTGATTGTCATCCGAGCTTGAGCTAATTACGGTACATGGCCACATGTTGGAGCCCGAATCTGAGATGGGTGGATATTACTAGCCATTTATGATACCTATCGCAACTATAATGGACCTAACCTCAGGTTTAGATTTCCCATCATATTTTAGAGGCCCACTCTATTTTAAGAAAATAATTAACATATACTATTTTTTTTATTTTACATTAATATTATATAATTTGTTAATTTTATAAAAATATCAATTTTTTTCATAAAAATAATAAATTTCATTATTAATTATCAATCAAATATTTAATAATTTTTTAAAATTCAGTTAATTTAATTTTTTAATCTCAATATGTAATTCCAAATATACCCTTGCAAAAGAAAGCTTTTAATTTATTATGATCATTAAATGATTTATTTCGAAAAATTAGGTTCCAGTCCTCAATTTATTAATTTTCTTAATCGCATCGTAGTACAATTTTAACATCGCCGCCGGAGGCACAGCTACCTGATCTAGAGTCTGTGACACAATGGTGCTGGATTCATGCTAGTGATACGCCACGTGGCAAGATAATTACTGAATGCTAAACGTGCTGGTTTTCTATTGGGTGTTGGTCGTAATGGGATTAATCCAACGGCTGAGATAAGCTTTGAGATTTGAACACGTACACCGTTGATTAGCTATGGTTTAAGATCGCGATGAGAGAATTTTGTACCAAAAATATGAGTAATTATTTAGCTTAATTATCCCTATCATGAATAATTTAGCCCTAGCTTTGTACTAGAAACATAAATAATTATTTAGCTATTTTTTAAATTTAATTTTTAAATTTTTAACAGAATAATAAAATTTTCATGATTGAAATATATAAAATTTAACAATTATCACCTTGTTTATGTTATTATAAAGTATAAACTTAATAAATATTTCTATTTAAAATATATTAAAAATTAATACTTATCCAACGAAATTGATTTAATTCACTCACATCTAATGGTGAGATTATTAAATAATTTAGATGATTTGATCAAATTGTTGAATCCAAAAAGAAAATTAAAATAATTAATGAAAATAATAAAGGAAAGGGAAATGAAGAGGTAGGAGTGAGGTGGGATGACGTAAGGAAGGCATAGCATGCATGTCGTGCTCTACAGCATGCTAACTTCTCTGCCACCCTCTTCTTCTTCTTAATCATGTTTTTCTTTTCTTTCCTTTCTTCTCTGCAACCTTCTTCCTTCTTCACACTGCCTGCCATTTCCCCTCTTTCCTTAATCATTTCTCTTTTTTATTATTATTATTTTTATTTTTATTTTTATTTTTTATTTGGTTTTCTTAATAACTTTTATTTTAAATACAAAGATATTTAATAATTTTCATAAATTCAAAAGGATAATATTTTCCACTTCCTATATAGCTTCATTTTTATTTAATTTTAAGGAATTAAAAAGACACTCAATATTTTCATACAATAACTTTAAATCAAATTAATACGCAATATAAAAGTTAAAAAAATATTAGTAGTTTTTTTAAAGAAAAGGGTACGGGTGCAGGCAATTAAATAAAAATAATGAGTAGAGAGAAGATCGAAGGAGAAGGGTTAAAAAGGTAAAAAAAACAAAGAGGGAGGAGGGTGGTGGGGACATGGAGGAGGATATGGTTAAATGTGGTGGTGGGTCACCAACCGGCAAACGGACTTCAAATGCCGCTTTCTTGTCTCCTGTTTTTCCTTTGTCTCCTCTCTTCTTTTTCTTTTTATTTAATGCCTTGCTGCCCTTTTGCCTTTCTTTCTTTCCCTTTTTACCCTTCTATCTCTCTCTCTCTCTCTCCTTATCGACACTATTTTAACAATATAATCATTATATTACTTTCCTTAATATTCAACATGTGAATCAAATAATATTGGTTAAAATGCCAGAAATATTAATTTTACGTTAAACCCATACGAGGACTTATCTAGTAATAAAGGTTTTTAAGAGCATATGATTTTAAATACAATATATCGATTGAATTTCCCTTAATTAATTAATTTGGCATCCATGCAAAAAAGAATATTGAGCTGCCTTTTTTATTAAAAAAAGAAAAGAAAAAGGTATAGAATAAGAATTTTGCTTAAAATAGGCGAGCACAATAAATAAATTAAAGCAGGGATTTGGGGCTTTTTTTGTAATTGAGACTATGAAAGTTGGTTTGGTTTTTTTCATATAATATATATACATACAGACATACATATATATATATATATATATATATATAGTGAATAGGGGAAGTAATGAGTGGAGCAGTTGAATGAAACATGAAATCGGGATAAATTTTGGGTAGACAAAATCATGTGTGTGTTTTTTTTTCTTGCTTGTAATCATCCTTTCTCTATAAATTCTCCCACTATTTTATGTCCTTTTTTTTTTAATTTTTTTAAAAATTTTTCAATCTATAATATGCAATTCTGTGATCATATTAATCCAATAATCCTTTCATATCGTATAAAATTATTTACTATTTAAAATATTCAAATTAAGTGAGTTTGTATATGATTTTTCTTTTGAATTATGGTTTTATTTTTATTAGATAATGATTTTTAATTAACAAATTATAAAATCCTGGAAAATACTTTTTAGACAATTAACGAGAAAAAAGACGCTTTAATAAAGTAAACAATTGTGAGCATACAATCATCTGTTATATTATATATATATATATATATATATACTCAATTGCATTAACAAAAAAGTATATTATATTTTATATTAAAAAATGATTCGATATTTAAAATTAACAGAGAATAAAAATAAATACATGAATTAACAGGATAGTAAGATAATAATTTGAGGAAATTATTTATTTAAAAATATAAATGGGAAAAGAAAAATAAGGAAATTTAATTTGGGTTGATTTTAGAGGGTGGACGAGGAGGAACGGCAACATATCACCGGAGCAATAATTATTCATAAGTTAACATCGGTAGCTTTTCATATTATTACCACGTCGGTCCAAAATTAATGCCGGCAATATAATTGTCATGTGCACTAGCTCTAGTAATTGCTGTGATTTGCAATTAATTAATTCAGATCCTTGTAATTATAGATTATTTGTTTTTTTACCTCATTTTTTATTTAATTATTATTCTTAATCACATTTAAATATATAGTGGGGCTTTAAAAATAATTAAATAAGAAAGAAATGGGAGAAAATGGCACATTTAACGGAAGAAACGCTTGCTTAACGACCAGAAGGAGAAATTAGTCATTTCGGAGGGAGAAGGGTAAATTTGACATTTGTGTCTAAACAATGCTCGAGCCAAAAGCAGGAATCTGTAACCAAAGAAACCATCCTTTTACCCTTTCAAGTACTCTGTCTCAAAGATTAAACCAAAAAAAAAAAAAAAAAGGAAAACTTCTTTTTTATTAAAAGAAAACAAAAGAAAGTGCAAACGACAACGACTTATTATATAAAAATAAAATGTCAAAAAAATTCAACGGATGAGATTCGTTGCCGTGAAACGAATACGAACCGCTCGATCTAGTTATCTGAGTCGCAAAGATCGGCGCATGTATCATAAAAGACAAAGGTCCCAGTTAATGGAGTGCTTTCAAAAGGGTCAGACTTTTGATGCGTAATTTCCAATTTTACCCTTATGAATTATTAAATTAATTAAGTAATTTAATTTCTGTTTTATTAGCTTCCCGTAACCCAAAAAAAAGGCTGTGTTTGCTTTCTGCTTAATGGAAGGACCTTGAGCGTCTCTCTCTACCTCTACCTCTACCTCTCCCTCTCTTCCTCTCTCTCTCTCTCTCTCTCTCTATATCTGTAACGTTGTTTACCAGCAATTTTAAAGCGTCTTCTTCTCGGTTTGATTCCTGAGGTTCTCAGGTACCTTTCTGTTGTAATCTTTGTTAAATGTACGAATGCTTAGTTTGATTTTCTTTTCATGTATTTTTTAAAATTTTTTTAGTGTTTTTTTTTTGAGTTTGAACGAAGATCGCTTGAAATTTAAGTTCTATTTTTGTTAGATTTTTAGTTTTTTTTTTGAGGTTCTGTTCTACTAAGGGTCTGTTTGTTCCTGCCTTTTTGTGTTTGGTTTGGTCTTTTGTTTGAGTGGAAAGTTGAAGTTACTGAAGAAGAAATTTAATGCATAAAAGGGAGAAAAGGAAATTTGAAGTTCATCCCAAGTTTCAGTTAATTAATTAATCAATTATAAAGGTACTTGAATTTGAATTTGAACTGGAACTGTACTTGTAATCATAATATTAGTAACCTAGCTAAACAACGTTTGTTATTACTATTGATATTTTTTTGAGCTTACAGGTTTTTTCTCATTTAGTTGGTTGTCTGTATGTTTGTTTTTTCTACTTTAAATTGGCTAATTATTTTGTTGATTAAGTGATTTTTTTTCTTGTAGTTTCTCTTAATGTTTGTATGGATTTATAAATTCATAACCATGTTCTTGGTGGACTTCAGTTTTCTGTCTCCATGCAATTTTTCTCTTATTTACTGTTTATTTTATTTGTATGTTTTTCATTTTCTCCCTGCATTTAGTAATTTACTAATTTTGATTATACATCCGAGAAAGCAAGCAAAAATGTTGACCGTTGGATTTGGTTCATTTTAAGCAGTTAAGGACTTAAAGAGAGGATAAATTTGTAAAGTTGTGATGTCTCCACCTCTGTTGGGTGTTGAGGATGGAGGGCAAAGCAATGTTTCTTTAGTGCCCACTTCACCCTCTGTTGATTGTATCTCCCAGAATGGCTGCAGTTTAAAAGAGCGCAACTATCTGGGTTTATCAGATTGTTCTTCGGTTGATAGCTCTGCAGCTCTGAGCTTTTCAGAGGAGAATAAGAACAATCTAAATTTGAAGGCTACTGAGTTGAGGCTTGGTCTTCCTGGGTCCCAATCCCCTGATAGGGATGCAGAAGTTTCTTTGGTGGGTTCCGGGAAGCTCGATGAGAAGCCTCTGTTTCCTTTGCTACCTCTGAAAGATGGAATCTGCTCATCTTCACAGAAGCATGTTGTTTCTGGTAATAAAAGAGGTTTTTCCGATACCATGGATAGATTCTCAGAGGTAAAGGGTTCTCTGTATTCAGAAAAGAATTGGCTGTTTCATTCGGCTGGGGCAGAAACTGAATCTCCACAATCTGTAGAGCAACGGAAGTTTTCTGGTGCTTCTGGGATAAATGCAATGTTATCTTCTAGGCCTTCTGGGGCTCAATCAACCTTAATTAAAGAGGTAGCCCAGAATGTGCTGCAAGACCGGTCTCTTGCTGCCACTGGAGCAAAACTGAACCCAACTGGTGCTTCTAATAACAGTGGAAGCGCCCCTGCTGCCAAGTACGTACATGTAACTGGACATTTCTAAAGACTTTTGGAAGGAGAAAGGGTATTATATTAACAATTCTAATTACCATGTTCTGAATCTGGCAGGGCACAAGTTGTTGGTTGGCCTCCAATTAAATCATTTAGGAAGAATACACTAGCTACCACTTCAAAAAATGATGATGAAGTTGATGGAAAACCAGGTCCTGGTGCTCTTTTTGTCAAGGTCAGCATGGATGGTGCTCCTTATTTGAGGAAGGTAGATCTAAGAACCCATTCCACCTATCAAGAGCTGTCTCATGCTCTTGAGAAGATGTTCAGCTGTTTTACAATTGGTAAGCTGTTGCTGCATGCTTAGCGTCATAGTCATAATTTGGTTTACTATTTGTTGTCTGATGCTAGCTGCATGGATATGTTTTTTTTATGGTTTGCATATTAATTTCAGGTCAGTGTGGATCTCATGGAGCTCCAGGGAGGGAAAAGCTGACTGAGAGTAAGTTAAGGGATCTTCTGAATGGATCAGAATATGTACTTACATATGAGGATAAAGATGGCGACTGGATGCTTGTTGGGGATGTGCCATGGGAGTAAGTTTTGACCATACTTGACTCTTGAATAAACATACAATCCATTTTCTTATAGCAAAATTTGTTTGCATCTTGAATGTAGAATAGTTATCGAACTTACAGTTCAATTGACTGCATGCTAACCTCTGCTATATATGGCGTGTGAAAGCCTCAAATGATTGCTGTATGGCATGCCAAGTATAGTTTGGGGAGACAGACCCATCATATTGCAATAATAGGCTGGATAGTGTACGGCCACCAAAAAAGACCAAATAGATGGGTAGCTCATATCTACATCAATTCTTACCCTGTTCCCGTGTGGGATGATTTTCTAGAACGCACCCTTTATGTGCAACTCAAGTTAGACTGGTTGTCCCATGCTAAAGATGGATCTACTCTTGGATACCCATCATAACACATCGGGACACTGATTTGGAGGCTGTTGGTTGACAAACAGGTGTGATCTCCTTGTTCTATTTGACCAAAACTATGCCTTAAAACACAATACCAGGATTATCCAATCATTGTGCTCCTTTAGCTCTTGTAGTCTAGAAAGTAAATTTCATGGCCAATTAGTGTTGAGCTTTAGTTGCAATAGCGGTGATATAAGTGGCATTGGACGCATTGCAGCTAGCAATCTTCTTGTGCTAAAGCCCTTTCTTCATTTTCAATGTGGAATTTTTGTAACTCCAGCATTTAGTTCTTTAAGTCACTCTTTATCAATGCATTGTCATCACCCACATACTGATGACCAAATATGTTCTCATATTACGAACTATGTGGGATTAATACTGGACATGATTGTTTAAATACCTGATCTTTTATTGCCTGGTTAGAGATTATTTCAATTTCTGAAGAGTTTGTTTTGTTGCTGTTTTGCTTTCAAGTATAACTTCTGTTATTTGCTGAATCACAATGTCTATTCTCAACTCTGTTATAAAAGATGGCAAGTACATGTCTTCTTAACCATTTACTAATTTTGAAATTCTCGGAAAGATCCTAAGGAAATCCCACTTCCTCGTGAATTCGTTTTGAATTGTGATCTTTGTTGATGCAAGTGGCTAATTTCTTACCTGGAAGGTACTGTCCTTTTCTTAACGAAGGTTCAGTTGATATACTTCATAAATTTGTTCATACTGTGCTGCAGAATGTTTATTGATACATGCAAGAGGCTAAAGATCATGAAGAGTTCCGATGCCATTGGATTAGGTATGTGTGCCTAAATTGTGGTTTATGATAATACAAATAAGTAACCTGAACTTGATTTTAGGGTTTCTGCATCATGCCGTTGGAGCATATTGATGCTTGGAAAGAAAAAAACTAAAGCTACAAGCTGTTGTCAGTACTGACATAATTGTGTGTGGACCAACTGAACTATGTTGAAAGATAAAAGCTGAAGCCTTCTTAGTACTATTGCTATATCATGATACGCATGGTATTGCTAACCTGCCAATCTGTTCGTCTTGTATAAACCATACTGAAGAAGGCCATGCAGCAAGATGCTCTGAGACGTGCTTATGAAACTGAAGCAAATTTAAGAGGACTTCAGTTGTCCAAGAAGCACTGTGTAATTGATGACGAAGAAAATTTCATGGTTGGAACTGCCTTTGTAATACCTGCAATGAATTGCCGACTGGTTTTCCCTGGTGTTTTTATTTAATCATAACTTTTGACTGACTGCAACAAGTTTCCAGGGGATGCATGTCTTTTTACCTCATTATGAAGTAGTCTATTAATATATTATCATATTGGTATTCTTTTCAAGCGCTAGAGTTGATTTTCTGAACTCTGATTGGCTGGTTTGCAGCTCCTAGGGCAGCAGAGAAATCCAAGGTCAAGACCTAGTTTAAAGCTTCGAGATCAAAGAGCAATGAATGGTGTGACATGATGGTTCAGGTCCAACATCTCATTATGTTTTTGAGTGCATAAAGAAGTTGGTGCTAGTTCAAACATGTTTGATTGTTTTTAAAAAAATCCTATTTTATGTTACTATTAAGAAAATCTATGGAGTTGATATAGCTATATAGGAGTTCTTAAGTTTTCTTTGAAGTGTTTTGTGTATTTGACTTGTAATGAATTAAAAAGGAGGACCGAAATTGCTGTGCTTCATCTGATAGCTTCTATATATTTCGTGGTGATGTTTGTCTTTCCTTCTTTTGAAGCTTTGGGATTATATTACATTCATTGGAACATGATGGATCTTGAATCATATAAGATTGACCATGTTGAAGGCTGGCCATGATTGGGAAACTTTCAGGTGCCAAACTGATCCTTTCCTGGGATGGCTTTGGTCTAGATCAAACTGGTCGCTTCGGGGCAACTTGGTTCCAGTTCTGTATCTGAATTGTTTTGGTAAGAATATACTGAATGTTAAACTGTATCTTGGGTCGGTTCCAGACCAAAATTCCAATCTTTTCTCGATTGCACGGTTCCTGCTGTTGTCGCTATGTATACGGTTGGGTCCATAATTATGCATCAATCTAGTTTTGATCTTTTAATTGATGTAACTTTACGTAATCACACCGAGAGCATAGTTCTAACGTATTAATGCAACCTCAGCCAATTAGGTTGAGATGGAACCTTGACCAACTTCAGCTGTAATTATATTGGGTGATCGGTTAGCAATATGCCGTAAAAGTACACCAAAGTACAAACAAAATGCGAGAAGACGACCCATTAAGATATGTAATGATCTAATAATATGATGTAGGTTTTTCTAGAATTGTTTTTCTTTTAAAATTACATTTTCAGAATTATTAATTTCTTTCATATGTATAAAGTATCCCTTAGAAATCCTGAGGATGGAAAGTCTTTTTAAGATTTTCTTTAAAATTATTTCATCTTAAATTATAATTATAATTTTTGTAATTTTTTTAAAATATCATATACCTTCATACTCTTTTTTTTTTTTTAATATGCTAACTGAAAAATGTTTAAAACTTCATTTCACTTATTATTCAATTTCATTTTTTTCTTCATTTTCTTTTCATTAGATTATTATTATTATTCTCGTATATATATCTACATCATCTAATTCTTTTGTTATGTATTATTTATTTATTGTGGTCAATACATGAAAAAATATATTATTGATGTGTTTTTAGTTGTATGTTAGTATATGGTATGTGTGATTACATAAATAATATATATATCATTTGGTATTTTAATATATATCTTAATATATTTATGAATATATTAATAAATATAAATAATAAACATATATATTTATCATAAAATAGTAAATAATGTACATTATAATATATTTCATATGATATATATTGGTATGTACTTATCAATATATATCATATATTATGTAGTATTTAATTTTAGAAAACTTTTTATTGTAATGATTAAACATCAAAAAAATATTTAACTAATTATTTTTATAATTAATCGACAATTGTAGTCTAAGTTTAAATTCAATGCAAACAATAACAAACAAAACAAAAGTGCAATAGAAAATTAAATAATATAATTAAAAAGTTTACTGAAGAAACAGGAAGTTTGTGAGAGGAAGAAGAAAGAAGAAGAAGAATATGAAGAAAAATAAAATGAAAGAAGAAGAAAAATAATCGAATGAGAGGAAAAAGGAAAAAAATAAAAAAAATCAAATGAGGAAGAAGTAGAAGAAAAAGAAAAATAATTGAATGAGGAATAAGGAGAAGAAAAAGATAAAATAATTTTTTATACTTTTTAAAAATTAAAATTTTGCCATAAAATTTAAAAATAACCTTAAAAATGACATATTGCAACAAACTATATTAATAATATGAAAGGATGAGAATATTAATTTTTATCTAAAATTAAAAGAATTATATTTAAAAATTAATACTAAGTTTTATTTAAGTTATATAATTCTTGTATGAAATTAAATACTAAATTTTGTTATAATTAAATTAAAGGATTAATTAGGTAAATATGATATTTTTAAAAACTATTTTAAGTAAATGTCAGTTTGACTTTTTAACTAAATTTATGTCATATTTATTTTTACATTTACTTTTTTATCCTCATTTTACATATTTATTATTCTATTTAAAAAATCATAGTAACCATTATACAAAATCCTAACCACCTCTTCTAAACTTGTTTTTATGATGTTGTGGTTGTCGCCGCCACCACTATTGATATTATTGCCATTGGTATTTTCAACACCAAGGTGCCTCTTTAAAGGATGGAGGTTTTTTCCTGAATTTATTTGGTTTTTTTTGTATTCATAAAGGGTAGTATAGGTATTTTTGATTTATTATTTATTTATGTAATTTTAAAGTGTGATGACTTTGATATCTTCTTCCATCAGATCTAACTATACTCTTAATGCTCTTTAAGAAGGAGTGACTAGTCAACCTTGGATGCCATCCTGGGAACTAATTTCGTGACGGGTCTCAATCGAGCTTGTTTCCAGTTTGCTATTGTGTAGGATTATCTCCTCTACCTACACACGGCGCATGAGAATTGAATTCGTGCATCAATTCCATTTATTGAATAAAAGAAGTAGTCTTATTCTTGTTCGGTTCTTATGTCTCCACTCGTCCTTCCGCGCTCTAGCGAGTGACCCTTATGTGATGCTTGTGATTAAGATTGTGTATGTTATATGTGTTCCGATATAGTATTAGCCTTCGCTCGACAGCTAACCTCTCTTCTCATTACATGACAAGTGGTGGTGAATTAAATATATATGTTCAATACAAGCGCCACATGGATAAATTGAAAAAGAGCATTGGGAGATACCTGTGACACTGCTGATGGTGTTGCTCTCATATTCTTCAAGATGTTGTCTTTTTCTTCAAAGTGATGTTGGTACTGCTATTATGTATTTGTTAATTTTACTTTTTTGTAGTAAATGTATAAATAAATATATACATATATATTTATTTACTGGTATATACATGTATATTTATTTACTAGTATATATTGATAAATAAATATATATTATACAATATTTTATATAATAAAAACATATTGATATATGGTATAAATATATTTATTACTATATATTATAATACATATTAATAAATAATATATATATATATATATGAAATATATAGTATATATTTATTTACTAATATATAATATCTACTAGTATAATATAGTATATATTTATTTCTACATATTTATCATGAAATAAAACTAAACAAATATATCAAATATAATAAAGAATACTAGAAAACATAATTAAATCTCATAAAAAAAATACAAGGAAGAACAAAAGAAGAAGAAGAAGAGCCGTCATGATGATCGATGTTGGAGATGGCCAATGGTGGCGATCGACAGTGTGACAGCTGGCGATGGTGGTCGGTAGTGTGACAGCTGATGACGACGGTCGGTAATGGCGGTCGACAGTGATGATGTGTGATAGTGGTAATAATGGTGGTTAGGGTTTGAAATTTCAATTTAATGAATTATATTATTAAATTAATATAATTTAAAAGGATAGATTTAATATTTATTTTATTTATTGACTAGGGTTGAAATACATTTAATAAATTCAAATTTTATGATATTTTGTTAAATTTAAAAAGTAGAATATGATATTTACTTAATTATTCTTAAATTAAATTAAAATAAATTAATATTATTAAATAATTATAAAGAATAACTATTAATTTTATATGTATTTATATTAAATACACAAATTCAATACAAAATATAAATTAATAAGTTATATTAAAAATCATATTAAAGATTTTATTACATTCATTAATAGTTCTATTAGATGATGTATTTCATATTGTTATGCATTTAAAATAGAATGAAATAATTAATATAATAATAATAATTACTATTATTAATAATTAATTAGTAATTTATTATTTATATACTAATATATAATATATAATTATTATAATATATAAATATTCAGTTAACTAAAAACGTGATATTTATTAAGAGTATTTATCTTTTTTTGTTAAAAATAGAAATGAGTCAAGTAAATTTTTAATATACTTTTTAATTGTATGTTTATCAAGGAAGAAAAATTACTAAAATATTTTAATGTTAATAAAAGAGTCATTAATGAAAATAAATAATATTTTATTTTATTATGTTAATTTTATATTTAAATTAAAATATAATGTGTATATTATATTTGAAATTTTTATATTAAAATATAATTAATGATTAATGATAATATAAATATGATATATCATAAATATAATATAAAATAAAGTATAATTAAAAAAACTTAATTAAAATAAAATATAATAAATTTAAAATGTGTAAAATACCAAAAATTTCATTATATGTAAAATTACTATAACTAAAATATTTACAATATTTATTTCTATATAAGTTATTAGAAATTTTAATTTAAATACGATGAAAGTTTTATAGTTACTATTCATATAATATTTTATATAGAAATAAAGTGTCACACCCGGACCCGGTGCAATATGCTCCCGTAGAATAGATAATAAACTCCATAAACAATGAATTCATTAATTGTTTTACAAGGGATCTATCTTTACCCCCGTTTTATTATTATTATTATTTTTTATTTACTTAAGTCACATCCATAAAACAACTCGGATAAATAGAACACTCGTAATTCCATATGGATTATCAATACACCATATACATTCTTATTGGATCATCAAGCATACATGTCTTAAGTATATCATCATAATACCAATATGATACCACACACAAAGATATTACAAATTACTACTGCCACTAAGGTTAACTTAAATAAGTTGCATATTTACATATACATAAAGGAGTATATGGACGAGTCCAGGCTACGTATAGGATAGGGATTTACGAAAGACCCGACCTTAGCCAACTGTAGATCAGCTACTCTTGTCGCTCCTTGATCAAACTAGGTCCTACTGTCGCACCCTGTTTTTGGATCCAGGTTGACCTCGGGTTGATCCAGGACTGCTTCAGGTTGTTTCGGACCGTTTCGGGCTGTGCCGGGCCAATTCTGGCCTGTTTTAGCTCGTCACCTGCCAGACTTGTGCGATCGAGCATGTCTTACCACCGCATATGTGCAATCATACGCGATCGCGTATGATTGTGACACGTCGCATATGTAGACATACGCGATCACATATGTCCCTATTAAATGCCCTAGGGCACCATTCTGCCTAGGGATCCACATTTTTGCAAATTCTAGGGTTTTAGCACTCAACCTGAGGTTTTTTTGGCGGCTGGCACAGAAAAAATGGGATTGTTTGCTTTCATTAAGCTAATTTTAGATCAATCTAAACAATAGGATTAAAATAAACTCCCAAAATCACTTAGATTAGGTGATTTTATTCCCTAACGTTTGGAATCGGATTGTCTTCTCTCCCTTTTACTTGGAGCTAAGGAGAATCTACAAGAGGTTGGCATTTTCTATTCATTTTTATTGTTTCTTTTGTGTTTTCCATGATATCCATGCATAAACTGCTGAAAAATCGATTCATTTTATTGTGTTGCGTGATTCTGTATGCTTTTCGATGTTTTACTTTTATCTCGTTTTGCATGCATATTATCATATACGATCGAGTATGATAATCTCAATATCATACGTGATCGCATATGATCTTCCCATTCGCATATGTCTCTAAAATTTTGATTTTAATTTATTTTTAATTGCCGAATGTTCTGTGTTATGATTTCAGCCTTTGCGTGTGATTTGTCAACTTTTTTTTCTCAATCACGTATGTTTTGTAAAATGCATTTTGATTCACTTTTTTGATTGCCGAATACTTCTTGTTATGTTTACAGCATGTATTTACGTTTTTCTCATTGTTTTGCCTCGTTCGCATATCATCCTGTGCGATCGCGTATGATCTTCACAATATCATACGCGATCGCATATGATCTTCACAATATCATACGCGATCGCGTATGATCTTGAATTTCCAATTTTGTTCCTTGATTTCCGCATTTTCCTTATGTCAATTTAGACATGTTTGCGTGATTCGTGCATAATTTGGTGATTAATGTCATTTATTATTAGCATTTGTTCCTTTTTACGTGTTTGTTGCCGTTTGCAGATAATTAGGTTAACTTAGGAGGAAGTAGATGGATCGGGCTCGAGGCCCAATCCCAAAAGGCGAACCCTTCGGACTTGGATGAAGGAATTGGGCCTCGGGCTCACATTAGGGTTTTTATTGTTTCTTATTTATTTATTTGGTTGGGTTGTATTAAATACCCAAATTGCTTTAGTTTATTATTTCATTTATCCGCTTTCTTTTATTCGGGTGGGTTGTATTTGCCCACATTTTATTTTTCTGTCTTTATCTCTTTATTTACGCTTTACTTATGCTTTCTTTACGCTTTCCATAAATGCGATATGCCTCTTTGTATGCCTTATGCCATGAAAAGTATGCTAACAAACTTAAACCTGAATGCGTGCTTAGGAGTTTTCTTTAAAATTAAACAAAGTGAACATAATAAGATGGAATACGAATAAATTTGAAATCCCGAACCCATTCTCTGAAGAAATTCAGGCTGCTTTCCAACACAGGAAGGCCCGGGTTTTATTTCTTGGTTGTCTAGTCGTTCAATTGAATTGACAAAAGCAACTAGGTGGTGACTCCATTAATAAACTTAACGCGTTGTTTTTTTCAAAATAAAAATGAGATACGCCATTGAGAGCAAGCACCACGGCATTTCATGCCAAACAGCGTGCAGCGCTCCCACGTCCGGGATGCCCTACTCTCACAGTGTGTATGTGTGATCAATTTAGGCACTAGCATACATGTAACTCTATGAGCTGCTAAAGTCAAATTCCTCAACCACCCATTTCAATGACATTAGCACTAAGTTGAATGTCGTACTAGTTATTATTAAATCATTGTGTACTAGAAAGATGGTGGTCAAACATTGATAACTTCCCACATACCTAACATACATATAAGCCACGCATAACACTAGTTGATGGTCATAAATTCTTAATCAATATATTACATATATAATGAGTAGTTGTAATCTGTACCAACACATTTTGCTAATTGCTTAGTTCAGATTATCATTAATCAAGTATTCATTTAAGCTATCATACATAATACAACATTTAAAGAATCAACATGAAAAGAATCAATTAATTAATAACTGTGACTTCTTCGGTCCGACCAAGAAAATCAAACTATGTGCCATTGATTTCTTGTGCAAGCACATAAATGCACTTAAAAGCTTTCATATATATAGTAATAAATAGGGTTATAATCCATTTTCATAACCACCAAAAGCCTTATAGTTTTTTAGAATGAATTAGAATTTTTCTTTCATTTTCTCTAGCATTTTTCTTATCCATTTTCTCTCTCATTTTTCTTTCATAACTTCAACATAGAAAAAATTTTCCTAGCAGTATAAGAATAATTTATTTTCTTCTTTGATAAATTGATGATCAATCTATATGAAAAGGTAATGTTTTTGACTTTCATAAACAATAAATCTTCTTCCTAGATTTTGATTCATACAACATGTTTTCACAAGGCATGGATTATTATAGAAACATATTTCTTCTTCTATTATCTCCCTCTCCCATTCTCTTTTTTTTTGTTCAAATTTAATAAAAACCTTAATTTTAATATCCATTCAAAATTAAGCATTAAAGAGCATAATAACTAAATCTCTTAGTCCTAGCAGATGCAACATAGATAAGTCTAGATATATATATGCATTATAAGCATGAGTAAATAAAGATTTATATCTGATTTTCATGGGAACATAGTCAAAAGTAAGCTCAGGATATAAGGATAAGGGACTCCCTTGATTCCTTGGTGAAAACTCTTGAGATAGGCATGAGAATGATGATGGAATTCAAACAGACTTTTGAGCTTGAATTTTTGTATGCTTCTGAGTTATGGAAGAAATCTGTTGAGATGGGATTTCCTCATTCTCAGCTATAGATGGAGACTGAACTTCATCCATTTCAGTTGAATCTGAGCTGATGCTAATTGATGAAGAGGCTTTAGGCCTTGCAACAACTTGTTTCCACTATCATGTAGATCTCCTCAATATCATGCTACAATTGAAAAACAAGCATTAGCTTCAAGGTGATAGTCTGATTCAACAGGATAAGCAATTGACAAAACATGCAGAACATCACTCAATTCAGGCAACTAAAACTAAAAATGATAAAGTATAGTCCTCAAATTCATAGAAAATCATGCACTAAATTAGTAGGAATCACTCATCAGTTTCCATTTTAACAACAGGAAGCATAACCCATAGCATTATTTTATTCATCATAGTAAATCATCATTTAAATATAGAAATATTATTAATAGAATAATCAAAAAACTATTTTAGTAAAACCATAAACAACTTCACAAGACATAAAATAGTAGCATTAAATGAAACTGTTATAATCGACCAGCACATATATATTAGATGAGCGAGTATCCATACCTTGAAGTCAGCAAAATTGATCAACAAATGATTCTAACAAACTTAAAAGAAATCAAAACATAATTATACGATAAGAAAAGAAAGAAACTGTCACACCCAGCCCATACCCAGGAGGACAAGCTCCCACGACACAAACAGTGGCCCCTAAATGAAGACCAGTGTCTGTACCGTCAGGGATACATCGTGAATACATCGTATGGGGACACACTCTAAACCTAATGGTGGTTATGCGGTGGAAACAACGTGATGCACATACATAAACCCGGGATCCATGAACATACACTCATGTAACATTCATTAACAAGCAATACCGTATTTCATTAATATAAAACCTGTTATACAATAAGTGAGTGCATACAATTAACCACCAAAAGCTATACAAAAGTATATAACTGTACAATACAAACATAACTACTGCCACACCCTAGCTACACGACCAAAAGAAGCTGGAGTATGCCTCAGGAGTCCCGTACCGAATAGAGATCAATCCGTCTCTGCTAACGACCTCTAATCCTTCTCTGATCGCTCTCCCGTGGGCTCTGAACCTACGTTCATCAAATGACAAACGCTGAGATAAACTCAGTGGTGCTAGAAACACATATGAACAGTAATGCAACATATCACATTACATCATCAATATCATATACATTACAAACGTCACGTCAGGACATGTCAAACCTAACATCGAATTCAATGCAAATGCTAATGCTCCTGACATTCACTCTGACTCCTCTTTCACTCATTCACTCTTGTTTTCCTGTAATGTGCACATTTCTTTCGCACACACTGGATCCCATACCGGTACCAATCTCCTATCTCAGGAGATTCCATATATAAATATCCGTAGAGTGCCCTGCACTCAATCCTACCGTATGTCTCGAGACTCATCTCCCATCTCGGGAGGATATTATCTAACAATTCCCGTAGGAATCTATTCAATATCGCTCCAGTGTGCCCAGAGCTGAGCTCTGCCCTCATTTCTCATTTTCTTTTCACTCTTTCACCATTCATCCATCATCATAATGCAAATGATCATATCATTCATTCATTTACCCCTCGAACTAAATAATGGGGGCATTAAACATAGCATTCG